>CABHPR010132855.1:0-17092 GCA_902168415.1 Peromyscus melanophrys
TTTTTTTTCATTTGTAAATTTTCAGTAAGAACAAAGTTTATCCAGGTTTAAAGTAAAGAGTAAATCACTTTTGTTTAATAATAAAAATACTATATATTATTTTATAATTCTCTAATACTTCCCTATGCATGCACAAACCCCTTGATCCCCATAAAGAGGTATCAGTGGCTGGGATGATGGAAGTGTAGGGAGAGAAGTGTGCTGTCTGGGGGCTGAGATCTGATTGTCCAACCTTGCTCTTGAGACTGACAGTCCTCATCTTCAGTCCGTGAGGGATTCATTCAGTCCTTTCTGTCCTGACCAACTGTTCAGTTTCTCAGACCACACCCTTGATGACACCTTCCCTTCCACCTGGATTGGAACTCTTGCCTACCTTCTGTCCAGTTCGTGACCCAGCATGTCTCTTCCCTTTTAGGAGAGTTTTTCAGATTTGGTCTCCCCTGATTTGTCCTCCCTCATCATACTGCGCTTAACCTTGTATGGTAGTTATTTATGACTATGCGTGACCTCACCTTTGTAACAAGGCTCCCTAGAAAAATGAGGCTTCTAACTGATTGACCATTGCATCCTTCACCAAAGCTCACACAGGCCACTTAGCAAATATTTCAGGAATGAATGAGTGAGCTGACCCATCCACGCTTCTGATTAAATGAAGACTTTGGGTATCTTGGTTTTAAGACTAGTCGATGAATTTGGGTCAGCTAAGAAATACTGCTGATTGTCAGCTTCTAAATTGACTATGTTAATAGTTTATTATTGACAAATTGTTTGTGAAACAATTTCCCACACCTTCATCTTAGATGAAGATGTTTAAAACATGATACAGTCCTGATTTGATGACAGACCTGTCTTTCTGGAACACAAGCTGGTAAACTGATGTGTCTGTTCTCTTCTTCTTCTACAACTCGGTCTTCTTCTTTAAAGCGTTCTTTCAATTAATAATTCGTGTCAAATTTGTAAAGAAGCACACAGAGTTGTGCAACTTCTCCGCTGGCCATTTCCCGGTTACCTTTGGCTTTCAGAGCATGTTGAGGTACATCAGCCAAGTTCCTGCTTTCCTTTTCCTACGGCAGAAAACAATGACAGCTCTTGTTATGGCTGCTGCTGCTGCTCATCCCTTTCCATTGCTCCAAACACTGTGAATTCCTAACCCTGCTATTCAAGAGGGGAAGCAAAGGAAAGACAATGACTCAGCTGGTAGCTAGAGACAGGGGCCTAGAGAATTGACCCAAAGCTAAAGACACGGGTGGATTTTTCTGAAAACGTGACTTCTCTACATGTTTCTAACACTTTTCAGGTCTTGGTAGCTTTTCCAGAAATTGCAGGATTTTGTCCAGCTCGACCTAGATTTGGTTAGCTCTTCCTTTCCCCACTAATATCAACCTTTGCGTGCCAAGGGTTGCATTAACACTTATTCAGATCTTGATTTAATGCTCCCCTGGCCCATGCAGCCAGGGAGTAGAACTGACAAGCTCATTTTATGGTGCATTTTTCACAAATGCAAAGGAACCACTGTATCACAACATGGTGCTATTTTGTATCTGACATACCCCTATCATCTCAATGAACTCAGATGCTGCAGAAGGGTTTTCACTTTGAGGTAACAAATAGTATAATGTAACAGTGAAGTATCTCCCCACACCCACAGGTCTTCTCTGTGAGATTCCTCACCTCCCCTCTCCCATCCCCGGCTAGCCACAGCCCCATTTGCCTATAGCTTAGGGCTGTGGCCTTGGGCTGTCTGACACCCCTAGATTTAGGACCCTAGCATTTTGCTCTCATTAAAATGCAGAACAAAAGCAAGAAGGACAAACGAAGTGCTAGTCCTTAGTTCTCCTTCCCTGGGTGTCTTGAACAGCTTGGCAGACAGATATAAAGATGCACCTGGGATGGAGCCCTCCTGGAAGGTACCTTTGATTGGTACTAACATATAGACCCTCTTGACTCTTGCTGGTGATTTGCTTTGGCTTTTGAAATCCTCCCTGTTCGTCCCCTCCTCTGAAAGGTCCTCCTGACTCTCACAACAGCCGCTGAGGATAGAGCCCCAGGAGAGGAATCCCTTGGGGGGCTCTCCCCTACCCCCCGCTTTCCTTTGTTGACTGGATAGCCCTGCTTCAGCAGGAGGCTTTAGATGTAGAGGTGAGTGGGGCTAGCTTTCAGTACTTTCTCCTTAGAGACCCAGAGGGGGACTCATCCCCCTCATTCCTAATGCTATCTCCATTGTTAAAGACAGTTTGCATTACAAAAAAGACACTTTCCACTGAAACTAGGATCCGGGACTCTTTTGCCTTGGGCACTGTCTTTGCTTACCTGGAGGAAGTGGGGTTGCTAGTGCACACTGCTGTCTGCCTTCTGAGTTATTTATATACCTGTGAATAGTCTACTTTTCTAAGGATGGGAAACTGCAAACAGCTGCTTTTTCACCCTTCCGAGAATCACTTTGCTCCTTTCCAGTAAAAAGCTGAACTACGAGATGAGCGAGTATCTCCAGTGGCCTAGGTACCTCGGCAGCCATTCTGAAGTCTGTTGGTATGCCCATTGGATGGTATGTTGGGGACATGGCCCTGTAAAGACTCTTGATCTTGCTACTTGAAAATTAGAGCACTTAGAAAAAGGACACAGGTATCCAGAGTCATGGAAAAGTAGTCTGCCATATCTCAGAAAGGCTGTCTGTGGTTTGAGAAAAATAAAGATTTCTTCTGTCATTTCCAAGCCCCTGTGTGGTGATATTGTGTCCCCCAATATATTGTGCACCTTAATAAATTTATTTGGGGTCAGAGAACAGAACAGCCACTAGATATAGAGGCCAGAAAACGGTGGCACACACACCATTAATCCTAGCACTCCAAAGGCAGAGATCTGTCTGGATCTCTCTCTGTGAGTTCAAAGCCACACTGGAAACAGCCAGGCATGGTGCCACAGGCCTTTAATCCCAGGAAGTGATGGCAGGAAGCAGAAAGGTATATAAGGCGTGAGGACCAGGAACTAGAGCCTGGTTAAGCTTTGAGACTTTTAGCAGCAGTTCAGCTGAGATCCATTTGGATGAGGACACAGGCTTCCAGTCTGAGGAAACAGGATCAGTGGAGGAATTGGCGAGGTGAGGTAGCTGTGGCTTGTTCTGTTTCTCTCTCCTCTGATCTTTCAGCGTTCACCCTAATACCTGGCCCCGGGTTTGTTTTTATTAATAAGACCTTTTAAGATTTGTGCTACACCCCTGCATGAAGCCAATTGAAGAATATGTAAATTATGAAGCACAAGAAAACCCACCCCCAGGTGAAGAGCTAGACAATGCACTGCCATGATACCATGTGCACCCTCTTCTGTCTCCTCCATTCCCTCCAACCTCTGCACACAAACGACTGGACTCCTCCATGTTGTCCACTGTGTGGATTTCTTTGAACAGCTCTTTCTGGAAAGATGGATCACTGTTAATAATTAGTGTGTTATTAAATGCCGCTTGGTGTTTGGGCATCACAGTATCATCTGTTTAAATCTGCATTTTGTTTCTTTCTTCCAATGTTATGTTTCTGAGATTTATCTAGGGCTTAGAATGTGACTTAGTTCTGGGCCACATGCTTAACTGTGTGAGGTCCTGGGTTTAATTCCCAGCACCATATATAGATAAATCCATAAATTAAATTTTGGAGGAGGGAGATTTTGAGACAGAGACTCTAGAACCTTTCTCTCTTGCTTAGGAATAGAATTATTCTAAGACAGAATTCTAATCTCCCTTCCAACTGAAGCGAGAAATGTTGTAGGAACAACGAAGAGCATATTTTTATAATTATGAGAACACCGGGTCAGCCTTAGAGCACTAATTAAACTCTTTTTACTTAACCTCCCATTCTTCTTCAAAAAATAGATTAAAAAAAAGAAAATTTCCACTTCTAATTCTCCCTGCAGATCTTTTAGTTTTGATTATCTTTTATGTGGTGGTATTGTGTTCGCCAAAATATTGTGCATGCTAATAAACTTATCTGGGGTCAGAGAATGGAACAGCCACAATATTAACCATAGAGGATAGGCAGTGGTAGCACACACCTTTAATCCTAGCATTCCAGAGGCAGAGATCTACCTGGATCTCTGTTTGTTCAAGGATACAGCCAAGCATGGTGACTCACGCCTTTAATCCCAGGGAGTGATGGCAGAAAGCAGAAAGGTATATAAGGCATGAAGACTAGAAACTAGAAGCATTTGGCTGGTTAAGCTTTTAGGCTTTCGAGAAGCAGTTCAGCTGAGATCCATTTGGATGAGGACTCAGAAGCTTCCAGTCTGAGGAAACAGGATCAGCTGAGGAACTGGCGAGGTGAGGTGGCTGTGGCTTGTTCTGCTTCTCTGATCTTCCAGCATTCACCCCAATACCTGACTCCCGGGTTTGTTTTATTAATAAGACCTGTTAAGATTCATGCTACACTTTTATCTTCTATATATGAATTTATTAACTAGTTTGAATTCATATCCAGAAAACTGCCTTGCTTTTTAAATTTTTATTTATGTTTGCAAATCGTTGGCTGTCTTGTAATTTTACTTGAGAAACTGTTCATGAGGAGAAAATGTTTATTTTGTAAAGCCTTTGGCAGCTGGGAGGAGAACTCAACAGTGGGCATGTGCCTGTAATTGCTGGGTAGGGAGGCTGAGGCAGCGTCATAGAGTTGGAAGCCAGCCTGGTCTGCATAGCAAGGTCCTGTATAGATTAAAAAGGATGAGAAGCGTGGAGGCAATCTGCCTGAGTTCAGAACCCAGTACTTTCGTTGACTTCGTGTGTAAGTTATTTGGGCAAGTTCCTCAAGTACTTGTCCCCCTCTGTTCCCTCATCTGTATAACATAGAAGTGAGGAGCATTAAGCAAATTGGCATAGATAAGTACATGTACTGGAACCAGATGTTGAGCCAAGGCTCAACCCATTTCAGTTCTTGTACATGAAACTGTGACCTTTTCTATTTTGCTACAATGTTTTACTAAATAACAACACATGACATCCTTCATACTGTCTAGCTACCTAAGACCACTTTTTTTTTCTTTTTGCTTATAAATATAATTAAAGCAGTATCTGTTTTCCTGCTTGGGGGACTACATTCCCAATATAACTTTCCACAAAGCTTCCATAGTTGGCCAATGCGATGCAGTACCCGAAGCATCACACAAAGATGGTCTTTGGGTCTCAGCCGTTATAATATACTCTACTAAGAAAAGCTTTTCTAGGTGCCATTATTTGAGATGCTTTATCTTTCAATTGAAAGTGGACTTGATTTTTCCACACACACAGTGTGATTTATGGAGCCTCAAAGATCTTAGACTAAAGTTTGCTGATGGCATTTTTCATGAAAGAGATAAGAATTCAGATCATATCACATTTGCAATTTCAGCTTCTCCTTCAGCAACAATGTAAACAAATTTTTCCCCTTGTTTATCATAGAAGCAAACCTCTTTTGGTACTGATTTTCAAAAATAAATGTTAAATAAAATAAATCCAGACATTTCCATTTTCAGACCGTTTGATATGTACTTTCTTTAGCGAAGTATAACTAATTACACACTTAAGAAACTTCCTGGGAAGAGGATATCCCTTTGCAAACCAACCCTCAGATGCCAAAACATCTGAGGCCATTAGCACACAACAGTGCTATTTTCACTGATCAAGTTCCTTCCATACAACTTAGGATGATGCACTCTGCCATTTTCTCAAGCCGTAAGCTTGATGCCATTTGTCATTTCAAGTAACATTATCACATGTAGGAGTGTTTCCTGTGTTCATTTGCTTCCACAACTAATTTTAAGCCCTTGAATCATGACGAAGCACATACTGCTCATAACCTTTTCATGGGGACCACAAAAACTCTAAGGCTATAAAACCTATAATCCCAATATTTACGAGGCAAAGATAGAATAGGGCAGCCTATACCACACTATGAAATTTAAGACCAGCCTGGGCTACACAGCAAGGTCTTGTTTTAAGTAAAGAAAGGCTGGAGATGCACAGCTCAGTGGTAGCCCTGGGTTCAACCACCAGTAGTATAAAAGCAAAGAAAAGCAAACAAAACCAATGACAGCTCACTCTAGAGTTCAAAGAGACAAGACCCATATGTTCCTCCCAATGAAGTGAAACCTCACAAGAGAAGGGTTTTTACTTTTTCTTGACTACATCCACAGGCTTCCCCGACCCACTGGGACCTACAGACACACAGTCTGTGGAGGTGAAGCTCTGCTAGGTCTGAGGTGTTTGGACTCCAGTTCTAAATGTGAGCAAGAACTTTGACCTCTCAGCACCTCAGGATGTTTTTTTCACTCATAAAATGGGGGGCAGGTGTCTGCATTTATATACCGAAGACTGGAGAAAATGTTTCATACAAAATGCCCAGCTCTGAGTCTTGTTAGGATGCAAGACATGGTGGCATCCTGTTAAACTCCTGTTTCAGTGGGGTGGTGATTTGATATTTGCTGCTGGGTTCCTGGAAGACTCCCACTCTATTTAAAATCAAGTTTATATGACCTTTTCCATCCCCAAACCCAGGGAATTCACCTGCAGGGAGGATGACACCATGCATCTCACTACACAAACCAAATTCTCTGCCAGTCTCATTTCCTCCTCTCCACTTCCCATTTCCAGACCCACTCAAACTCGGGTCCCTCTGAGCCCCCACCCCCACTACCCACAACCACCATATTAGCAGATTTCTTTTCTCCTGCTGACATATTACAAACAATTGAGCTTCCTACATCCTTATGCCTGACTCCAGCCTACTCAGATTACAAGAGCAACTTCCTTTGGAGAATACGGATCTGATCCTACCATCCTTTGCTGTCTATCACTTTTAGAAAAACTGATACCAGGATCTTTCACTTGGCCAGTAAAATCTGCTTCCTATCATGCAGGATATTCTCCATCACCCTTAAGTTCCACTCTGGCCTTCTCCACCCTGCTCTCTGCCCTAGGGAGAGATGGGGTATTATACTATATAATTTCCCCCTGCACCTCCCCCTGCTGTGGAGCCTCAGACTGGGCCAAAGTCTTTACAGAAGGCCACAATTACTATGAAGTAAATTATGTCTGCAACTATCTTCTCATAGGCATCCCTGCCTTCCACGATGGTACCCAGGCACAGCTGTAGCTTTTCATTCTTGCTGCGCTGGGTACTGTACATCCCTTGTTGATTACCCTTAACCATTTAGACACCACAATAAAGAGCCCTTTAATTAAACTGTCCTCAGATGGCCTGAATGTGCCCTGTTTCTGGCTGGGATCCTGGCAGACTGGACATCTCCCTCCTTGGGCGAATCTTCTTGTTTTTCTCATACTCCACATTTCCTTCTACCTCTGTCTAGATAGTTGTTACTCACCCTTAAAGTCTCAGCTGAAATCTCACTCCCCATTGAAGATCTCCTGCCTCCATACAGGCCGAGTGACTGCAGCATGCCCTCCTAAGTCTGCTTAATTTTCCATGTCCTTTGTGACTTGATAACAAATATGAAGTTAGTTGCTTAATTATGAATGTAACATCACACCAGTCCCTAACAGGGAGCATGGTACATGTGAAGGTTAGAACATATATGACACTTAATTTGCTGGTCCTTAACTATAAGTAGGGCTGGTTGTAAGTGTAATCTGGTGTTGGCAGTATTTATTATTTTGTAGGGTAGTGTCACACAGGCTAATTATATTTTGAGCAAATTAACTTTGTTATTGTTGTTTTTGAGACAGAAAAATAGTTTTCTTTTTGCAATATCCCTAGTTGTAGTTTAGAACACCTTTCCACCCCAAAATCCATATAGCTGAATTCTTCACCTTCTTCAAGGTTTTGCTCAAAAATTTGTTTGATGAAGCCTCAGCCAAACCCGCCATTCCTTGCTCTGCTTTTCAGTGACCTCACCGTCCGTCGTGGCTTTCTGAGTTACTGTGCTCTCCTGACTCTCTGTGAAACCTGTGCACACAAGCGCTCACATCAGTGCCTGGTGTCCAGCAAGCATTTGGACACAGTGTCTCAGAGGAAGTAAACCGACTTCCTGTTCTCAACCCTGGGTTAAACTACAGCCCTTCATCCACTTCCAGTGTTTTCCTGAAAACCAAAAGACTCAAAGACACTCGCTTGCTTGTTCTTTTATCTATCTATACGAAACTTTAAAAAATCATATCGAGTGTGCATGTGTGCATGCGCGTGTGTGCCATGACATGTGTGTGGAGGTCAGAGGACAACCTACAGAAATTGGTTCTGCTCCACCCCACTCTATGCAGATCCCAGGGATTTGATTCAACTCAGGTCTTCAGGCTTGGCAGCAAGCATCCACTAAGCCACCTCGCTGGTCCTGAGTAAAACTTGCAATGTCAAAATGTTAAGAGAATTTCATGAAACTTGAAGGCAATGTCCTTTTATACATACTTCTTAAATTCTTAATTAAGCAACATGAACACAGAGGCAATATCAATTTGGGGTTAAATGCCTAGGACTTGGTAAATATTTTCTCATGAGAGTAATAATAATGTGGGCAGGTGATAATGGCTGTCCATAACGTGTGAGTGAACTATTAATCTCTGGTTTCCAAGCAGCTAATTTCTACCTCTGTACTACCTGCAAGTCACTTTAGAAATGGGACATAAAAAGCAGATTCATCATGTAATCTAACAGAAGGGATCTCTCATGAACTCACATTTTGGGCGTTCTGTGTTATTTTCATTATTTATATACAAAATGATTAGTCAAGGCTCATTCTAAAATTATTCAGCATTATAAGTAATGTTTGAGGTCCATATTTATTGGCCACTGTTTATCCATACCCTTACTATAAGATTAGTCTTTAGTAACCGAAACATCCCAGCCAACCGAGCCACAGAAAATGTCTGGAGTACAGTTAGCCCAGCATTGGTTTTTAAGCAGGACACTGGACTCATGGACATGGTAGATGCTTGACATCTGAAAATGTGGTTATTTAGATGGCACTGAGGCCTGGCTGTCACCCCTGGGAGTCCCCACACCTCTCGGACACCGTCTGTCTCGGATTTGTTCTTCTCATGATTATTCATGGGGAAAGTTTGCTTGTTTTCCTCCTTTAGCTGAGACAGGTCAGAAGTTTGTATGTGAAACACCCATGTTCTCTTGGCTCTCTTTTTACACTGTGTTTAATAAAAGACAATTAGGTCTGGGGATGAGGGGGATCATTTCCAATGCTTCCCCGTATTTCATCACTAAAATGAAACACTGTTAATTTAAAAACAAATGTATTTTTACTTTTTTTTTACACAGACCACGTACAGAGTTACGAAATGTCAAAAATGTTGAATTAGAAAAAAAGAACAACCAAACCTATAAAAGTTACATCTAATAAAAATCATACCCAAAAGGCTTTCAAAAAGTGAATGAGTACAAACCTAGCCACTAGGGTAAACATTAACAACTGAACTCTCATTTCTACCTGCTGGGAGAGGGGAAATCAGTGTTCTCCCATGGAGTAACACTGGGTATATCAGCCACTCCAGGGCAGGCCTCGTGTTCAGGAGTAACTGACAACAGATAACAGACTTCAGAGATTTTGGTTTTTTTAAATGAGCTTTTATTTGGTTATAGTTTGGTGAGTTTTTGTTTGTTTCTTTTTGGGTGTTGTTTTATTGTGTTTATTTGGTTGGGGGGGTTGCCGTATTTTTTTTTCTTTGTTTTTTTTTTGAGGAAGAACAAAGTTGCATGGTTAGGGATGGGGAGAGGATCTGGGAGGACTTGGGAGAGGGGAAGAATATATCAAAATATGTTTAAATTTTAAAAATTGTTTTACATAATAAAAAATAATAAAAAAGAAATAGCACTCAGACAGAACCAATATTTTCAAATAACTTTAAGTACATAATCCATTCCTTTGTTGTAAAAAAAATATTCCCCTCTTGCCTCCTTTCTTTAGTCATATAATACGTTCTAAAGTTAGCTAGCCACTAGGGTTAAGGTTAACAACAGAACTGTCATTTAGAGTCCATGATTTGCTTCCCCTAAGCTGAGAACTTTCAGGGAAGTTAGTTTATGATCCCAGGCAGCCTTGCTGGGGGGAGGGCGCCCCGTCAGCCTTAATTATTGCATCTGTTTCAGAGTCCCACTTACACAGCTCACCTTTTTCTAATGGATCTGGACTCGGGCAGCCGCAGCTTGAATGGCAGAGCTGTTCTCTCCCTAAATGGCCTTTTGTGTGTAGATAATGACCCCACTCTCCTGAATGGGGTCTCTCCCTACATGTTATAGCTGAATGCATCACTGGGGAAACAAAGCCAAGAGAAATGGCAGCAAAATGCTGCAAAGACCTCCTGCCTGGGTAGGCTTGCCTACTCCCTTCCAGTCTCCTTCTGCCATATTTTCCCTCTGCACAGACACTGCAGAACGCAGGGTTGGGCCTAGTGTGTGTGTAAGAGTTAAACACAAGAGCTGTCAGGGTTGGTTGCCATCTGGGTCTTCCCCACTGCTCTGCGAGGCTCACTTCCCCAGCTGACTGAGTCGGCACCAGCCTAGAGCCTGGACCCAGAAACAGTTTCCTCAGATCCCAGGCTCTCCGGCCTTTGGTCATGTTTTCCCGTGCTTTGTTTCTGTGGAATCTGGCTTTCCCATGTCCATGAGCCTGAGCAGCCCTGGACACAAAGAAAGCTCTTGAAATCCCACCACCTAGTGCCACTTTATAGGCCCTAATAGGTGTTCTGCCCCTCGCCCCACAATAGGTTTCTCCACCGACACAGTAAGCCAGATCAAGCCGAACTGAAAATGTGTAACAACAGGTTTTTTTGAGCAAAGCAACTCCTGGGTGGATTCTCCAGTCCCAGAGATCGAGGCCAGAGAAGCCGTACCCACAAACAAAAGCAGGGAGACTTTATAGGTTGTAGGCAAGGAGTGATGATGTGTCTGCCACTAGTTGGGTTTGTTCTCAAGTATGGTCAAAAGCTGAGCACTTTGGCGGGGACTTAGGCGGCTGGCAACTTCAGGGGAGGAGCTGCCATAGCCACCAAGAATATGGAACTGGGCTTTTTGGTGCATTTCCTTCGTTTGGAGACTCTATGAGTGGGTGGGATTTGGAGAGAGAGACATGAATGGGGCTCCCTGGATCATGCAGGGTGTAAGCTGGAGGTTCCAACCAAACAGGTCCAAACTGAGAAAAATCAAAATAAACTTGTTTTCCCACAGTATACCAGAAATAACGATGCCAAAGGTGGAGAGTGGGCCCCCTATTTTACTATTCTAGGTATCACTATAGTCTTCATGGTTTTATTATCTCAGGTTAACAAGGCAATTTTATGACCCTAAAGCCCAGATCCTGAGTATTAGTGAAACCTTCCTATCCAAGCCAATTTGTTACCAGATATGGGGATCACAGCCTGCGCCCCAGCAAGCCAGGGTTGACCACCTGTCCTCAATCAGCCAGTTAAAGGAGCCGTGTGTGTGTGTGTGTGTGTGTGTGTGTGTGTGTGTGTGTGTGTGTGTATGTGTGTGTGTGTGTGTGTGTTTAAAAAAGAAGTAAACAAGATTTATTCAATATGGCCACATTGGGAAGAGGGAAAATAAAGTTCAGTGGCCCTCCTAAGTCCATCTTCAGGGGTCCTGGCATAAGATAGGGTTGAACTAGAAGGCAAGAGATGTGCATAATTAAGCAATCCATCAAAGAGGGGTCCCCTGCCTACCCTGGTCTCAGCTCCAAGTCTCTCCTTCAAGATCACCTGACAACTTGTGAATCTTTGTCCAGAAGACAAGTTCCTCCTCTGGCTGCCCCCAGGGCATCAACCATTTCCTCTACACAGGAGATATCTGGGGGGAGATTCTAGTGTCCCCCCTTACACACACACACACACACACACACACACACACACACACACACACACAGGCTTTCTCTGTGTAACACCCCCTGGTTGCCTTGAACTTACTTTGTAGACCAAGCTGGCCTTGAACTCAAAGAAATCTACCTACCTCTGCCTTCCGAGTGCTGGGATTAAAGGTGTGTGCCACAATACCCCACCAAGATTCTAATTTCTTAAAGTCCACTGTTCCAACAGTCTGATAGCCAGAGAAGGGAACACAATTGTCTCTTTAGAACATAATCATTCCTTCCAAATTGGCCCATTTCATATCTCTACTCTTCATTTTAACACCTCAGTCTGCAGGGGAAATGTGTGTGTGTGTGTGTGTGTGTGTGTGTGTGTGTGTGTGTGTGTAACAAATATGAATAAAATACAAGTAGGGAGCCAGGTTAGAGCACATGCAGATGGGGTCTGATTCCCATGCACATGAGCCATTTCTACATCACCTCTTGGCTTTTAGTTACTTTGGAAGGGCCGGCACAATCCACTTAATTGTGTTGGTTCGAGGCAGGCTCTCATCATGAAGCCTACCTTGGCTGCTTTAAACTTTGTCCTTCAGGTTTCCAAGCACTGGGATTATAGCCAAGTGCTATCATGTCCAGCATTGGCTTCAGTG
Organism: Peromyscus melanophrys; assembly: GCA_902168415.1. Classification (NCBI taxonomy): domain Eukaryota; kingdom Metazoa; phylum Chordata; class Mammalia; order Rodentia; family Cricetidae; genus Peromyscus; species Peromyscus melanophrys. Next base: position 12,426 of record CABHPR010132855.1, read on the forward strand.
CAACTCTGACAACTCCATGCCTTGTCCCTGAGTAATAGTTGCTGAAGACATCATGATTTAGAGCTGGCGGCTTGTTCAGTGTCCCTTGTAGCCGGCATCAGGTTTTGTCCCCACTGGTCTGATTGTATCCCATGTTTCAGGGAGGGAAACGACACATGCCAAGGTGTTAGTGGCAATAAACTCCTTTGGCCCAATTGTAAGTGAGTACAAGGTACAGAAGGAATGGCCCTTCTGCCAGGCACACCTCAAGTCCAGTCTACGTGCCCTGTGAGCAATGTCCCCGTATCTCAAAAATATCTTCCGGGTTCCTATGTCAGAAGCCTGACTTCTGTAGCATGTTGACAGTTAGTTACATTTACAAAAGCAACCAAAAAGGGTGAAGTTAATTTGAAAGTCAAGAGAACAGATTTATAACTATCCTGTACCTATCAGTCTTTTGAAGGCTTACGTAGTGCTAGAGATATCTGTATGTATAAAAGAGCCAACAATCATTACCCTCCTTACACAGAACTATGTAGAAGCCCGTCGTATATTGTTAGTTTCTACTTCTAAAGCAATATTTAGAGTTTTTGGTTTAGTAAGGTAAGTCTATAGTACCAATTTTTAAATATCACACTAATTCAAAAGCAGTGTTAGTTACTACAAGCAGATAATGCACAAGTAGATTGCACACATACAATAGCAATACTTACTTTGTCAAGGTAAACACATGTACCAGGGTTGCAAGCAGCAATTGTCCAGGTGATAGATTTCCCCCAATGTCTTTTTCAGTCTGTGACACTAAGAGGTCAGCACTATACCACACACATGTAACGAACCTTTTTATAGATGGTGCTCAGCGTTTATGAAGGTCCATCATTACCCATTTTAAGCAGGTGCCAGTTTGTTTCTGGAGTCAGTGACTAAGGGAACCAAAGAGAAAAATGTCACCAAGGGCCAGTTCTACATGGAAAAATGTCATCTTTTGTGTCAATTATTCCTTTAAAAGCTCCAAGTTAGGTACAGCTGTGCGGATGTACAGCGTTTCCTTGTTACACCCACTCCCCATAATCCACAGTCTCCGTGAGTTTTCCTTTTTCTCATCCAGAATGCTGCTATGGCGCTGCCTTGCATTTCTCCATGTTCCCTGGGGCTAACACAGTGTTCGGCCTGACCCGGGGCCATGAGGAAAGCAGGGCAGTGCCGTAGTCTGGCCTGGCTGCTGGGAAAGCCCTGTTCAAAGAACAGCACCTACTGGCTGCCTCGAAGGGATTAGGCTTTCCTTTGAGCCTGCGAAGTCTTCATGTCAGGTAAAGTGCAGAGACACCACTATGTGTATTTCCAGTCAGACACTTAGGACTTCACAAGTACTAAAAGCATCTGAAAACAGTTCCCTACAAAGTGCCATTTAAAATACTTCAACGCAAACCGGTGCTCAAGCAAACCTTAACTTTGTTATGACATTTTCCTAAGAAGGCAAAAGCTGCCAGGCACTTGAGAGGCAAAGACAGGTGGATCTCTGTGAGTTTGAGGGCAGCCTGGCCTACAGAGCGAGATCCAGGACAGCCAGGACTACGCAGAGAAACTTCTCTTGGGGGGTGGGGGGGAGAAAAACCCTGAAATATAAACATAAAAATATAAGCAAAACATAGAATTCTATCTTCCAAGTCAATTACAGAACATTACTAAAAGCAGAACACCGTTGTTAGGAAGATCTCACTGTTGTAGACACAGGAATTAGCTTCTACTTACACTGGCGTCTTTGTATTAGAACATTATCATTTTTTTAAATGAATGAATCTTACTTCATTAGTTCCCAAACTGTAGAATCTTATAGTTAGTGGGGGACATACTGATTTCTCTCCTTCATTCTTTTTCTCAGCCTTGTTTTAAAGACAGGCCATGTCCTCCGAATAAACACAGCAAGCTCCAACAATATTAATTAGTAATATCTGAGTTTCAAAATGTCAGAAGATGACAGGCAGCCATAAATGATGTGGACTGCCGTATATTTTTTTTCCAGGCCTCCAACAGACAAATATTATACAAACAACACAAATTAGTTTCTAAACAACCATCCATCCTTACCCATCATCCATGCTGAGAACCAAGCAACAGCTCAGCCACCTCTCTCCGCAGCCTCGTGACTCTCTGCTGTCAATAGTCTGTGGATGACTTGAAAGAAAGCTTTTAACCTAGCTTGCATTTCAAATTTTCAAAGGGTTGATTTGTGGCATGAGAGAAAAACAGAAAAATTGGAGGGCCATGAAAGAGAGAGGAGCCGCCATCCTAGAATTCGTATTAGAGGCTTTCACCAACTGAGAAGTTAGAATTCCAGTACAATTAACATTTGCTTCCCACAGAGAGGTAATGTTCCTTCCACATATAGATATTTTATGCTAAAAGAGCCACAAGTCGCCGGGCGGTGGTGGCGCACGCCTTTAATCCCAGCACTCAGGAGGCAGAGGCAGGCGGATCTTTGTGAGTTCGAGGCCAGCCTGGTCTACAGAGTGAGATCCAGGAGAGGTGCAAAGCTACACCGAGAAACCCTGTCTTGAAAAAAAAAAAAAAAAGCCACAAGTCAGGCTTAAAGCCTGCATGAGTTTGGCCTTGAGCGGCACCTGACTCCTTTTCCCTGGCAATCTCAAACAAGTTTAGGCCTATATTAAGATGTCTTTCCACCTCCGCTTTACTGCACCAGCTAGTCTTAAAACCGCCTTCAGTGTCAAAACCATGCATCCCTGCTGAGACCTGAGTTGAGGCCCCTAAAACTCCAGGGGGACCTCTCAGGCTGCTGAGGGAGGCAGTATAAAAGTCTGTCTCCTGTGAGTCTGTACTCTAAAATGCTGACAGAATTATATTTAATTTTTAGCTCAGACGTATTTTAATACTTTTTACAAAGACCAAAAGCTTAAACAAACAAACAAACAAACAAACAAGCAAACAAACCAAAAAAACAACTGTTGTTTTTTTTTTCTCTTCTTCAACAGTCATAGTTGTGGTGGTGTTTGCTCCGCCCATGACCTTGGTCCATATGGCCTGAAGGAGGGGTGCTTCTTGTCGTTGTATGTGACCTCTTAAAAGGGTCATGAGCCCTTCTCCCGGATGCCTGCTTCCTGGTCTGATCTAACGGCCAGGTGGAGGACGACTTCAGCTGTCTACTCGGTTCTGTATTCGGGAGAGTATTTCCTCAATTTATATCTTAATAAATCCCTATTACCCATTAAATAGACTCACATGGATTGATCTTAACACATAGTCCTAAGAACGTCACACATGAAGTGTCATTTCCGGTGGCCAGCAGGCATTTCTCTGCAGAGGCTGAGGCAGAAAGAGAGGCAGTGCCTGATGCTATTCCTAGGTCTACCCTTTGCTCTGTTTCAAAGGAAAACTGGTGACTTAAACTGAATGGACACTGAATCATGACGATAAACATTGTTTGTAGAGTTGGTTTTGTCCTTTAAAAATATTGAAATATTTAAAACTAAAAAAAAAAAAAATTAAAAATATCCTCTTCTGGTAGAGCTTACATGAACCACCAAAGACCCAGCGTGTCAGTTTTAAACATACAAAGCAGTTAGCACCAGATGAAAGACCAAGTTTTCCGGCAGAGAAGTTCCAGTTCACCGAGAAATCTAACTACCTGAACACAGCTCTGGGACAGAGAGGGGAAGTTAACTCCATATTGCTCGGAGGGAATAGGGGTCCATTGGAAGCTGGAATCAAGAAGCAAGCTCCCAAGTGGATTTTTGATGCTCAGGTGTTACCATGTGCTGCTGGAAGCCATGAAAACACACATTTATTGTAGCTAGAGTTTTCCTGGTCCTGCCTGGCCGTGGTAGGCTTCTTGCTAACTATTCTTATATCTTAAATAAACCCATTTCTATTAATCTAAAAGTTGCCACGTGGCTCGTGACTTACCAGTGTCTTAACATCTTCTCATGGTGGAGGCTGGCAGTGTCTCCCTGCCTCAGCCTTCCTCTTTCCAGAGTTCTCTTCTCTGCTTGTCCCACCTATACTTCCTGCCTGGCTACTGGCCAATCAGCATTTTATTCATACAGAGTGATATCCACAGCAATTTATAACCACTGTATTTTATTTAAAACATATCCGAACATAAATGTCTAGTGACATTTTCTTCATGCTCATCTGTCAGAGTTACATAGTGTATTGCATGTATCATAACAGTGTCCTGTCATCTACCAACAGGAGCATCAAGTTTAATAATTCAATGAACAGAAACTCTCACTTGCCACTTGGGAACAATGTTGGTGTTATCTTCATAATTTGCAATGCATATTTACACTATTAAGATAAACAGGAGATGATGGACCTTTCTTTCCTAGTCAACTTTGGGCCCCATCTCACATTTTTAGTGTAACACACACAGAGTGGGAAGTACCACGCGAAAGGAAAAGGGGTAGAGGTATCAGCCTTTACAAATTGCCTCCCTTCCATTTTCTTTGTATACTGACCAAGATCCTAAACATATCTGTCCTGCCACTGGACATTTTTATTCATCCCATGGAAGACCTCCATTCTTCCATGGAGCTTTGTGCAGACTGCCTTTCCTGAGGCTACCCACTTTGCCTGTCTCCCAGGTGTAATGGTCCTTAAGTCCTGTTTCTAATTTCTTGCATCAACAAGACTAAGAACCCAGAAAAAAGAAACCCCGATTCTCCCAACAA
>CABHPR010132856.1:0-33782 GCA_902168415.1 Peromyscus melanophrys
TTGGTGTGCAGAACAGAGTTAGAACAGTTTAAGAAAAGTCACAGGGATGTGGCTTCTACTCAAAACTGTTATTGTTTTGAAAAGTACTGTGGGTGTTGGGCACATTCCCGGCACCCGTTCTTAAACATTTGAGGAACAAATAAAGACATGTGAGTATGCGGTCAAATTAGTTCCCTGTTTAAGAAATCTTTATTGGACCTGATGCCAGATGATGCTGAGAGGAGACTGGATAGGCAACTATCTTAGTTTGCTTCCCGTTGTTGTGATAAAGACACCACAACCAAAAGCAATTTGGGGAGGGAAGGGTTTATTTGGCTTACATGTCCTGATCACTCTGCATCACTGAGGGAAGCCTAGGCAGGAGCCTGGAGGCAGGACTTGAAGTCAAGGCCACAGAGCAGTCCTGCTTACCAGCTTCCCCTCCACACCTTACTCATCGAGCTCTATTATACAATCCTGGACCAACCACCCAGGCATGGTGCCATACACAGTGGATTGGGTCCTCCCTCCTCAATCATCCGTCAAGAGAAAGCCCCACAGAGTTGCCTACAGGCCAAGCTGATGAAGGCATTTTCTCAAAAAAAAAAAAAAAAAAAAAAGTTCCCACTTCCCAGATGACCCTAGCTCGTATCAGGTTGACAAAAAATTAACCAGGACAGCAAAAAAAGAGGCAAAGCTAATTCTTCCTCTTTGAAACTTGCAATTTGTTAAGGAATGCAGACAATCATGTAGGTAATCATGCAAGGTGAGACTGGCCAGGATAGGGGAAGTGAAAACATCTCATAATGGGTCCTCACGGATCCCAGGAGACTTGGATCAAGTGAACAAGAGGTGAGATGAGTCTGGGGAGGTGATTTTAGCATCATAATGGGTCCTCACAGATCCTAGAAGACTTAGATCAAGTGAACATGAGGTGACATGGGGCTGGGGGGTGATTTTAGTGTACATAAAATCCACAATGGAGGCAGCAGTGTCTCTCAAAGAATAACACTTGGAGAACCCTCCACAGTCTTGACGGCAGCCGTACCTTTAACTTCTAGCCCTACTTACCCCTGGCCTGAAATTTTTCTCCCAGTTTCTCCTTGTAGATCAACCTTGCTTGATGGCCGAGATCCGCTTTGAAAAACAAGGCAAATGTGCTCAGGGTTACCTCGAGGGTTAGTGCCCTTCTCGTCTCTGCTCCTAGCCCGTTGCCAAGGGAACTAGACCTTTAGTGGAGAGGGTCACTTGAGATAGTTTATTATTTCAGACAAGATGATGTCTACACAAGGATGGGATGCAATTTGCAATTAAGCACCACCCATGAGTGACATGACCCCAGCCTGGTGAGAATGGCCTCCAAAGAGCAGCAAGATGGTAAACATGTTCTAGAATTACAGAGTGGTGCTGGAAACACAGTCTGGTGAATATATAAATGCCATTGAACTGTACACCAGAACATGGTGAACTTTATGACATGTCAATCACATATCAATAATAAATCTTTGAACAAAGCCATGGGACGGCTGCTAAAGGAGGCTGATTAAACTTAACTGCTTTCCTTGTATTTACTGGAGCGGGGAGAATTTGTCTTCTGACACACATTTTTTTTTCCGTCTTCAGAAATTCCTAACAACCTACAGCCCTGTCAAGGCATGAAAAATATTTCATTAGTGACTCAATACACAGCCTATTAATTAATAAAATAATTGCATGCTGTCCCTGTGGTATTTATCAGAGCTAAACAGTGAAGAAACTTCCGGGAAGAACCTGAAGCTTGGCCCTGATTATGTCATTGATCAGGACCTTGATGACCTCAAAACCTCAACAATCTGGCAGGGGTCAGAGAACCACAAGGGGCCTGTTCGCTCAGCTCTGACACCAGAGACCAAAGTCAGTGCGTCTGACATCAAGATTTCTAACTTTTGAAATGTTCAGTCCAGCCCCGGAGGACAAGCAGGCAGGAATTATTAATGAGAAATGAAGGACCAAAGCATTCAAATGATTGTTTCAGATTTACATCAGGAACAAGACTGAATATGCCTACATTTTAGTCCAGAAGTCCCGGAGTGTGGAAAAAAAACTATGAACGCTTCATCCTAGGAATGTGCCGGTCACGTGGTGAGCTTCGAGGGAAAGGTATATATATATATATGATCTTGAGAGAAATGCACAAGGTACTCAAGAACAAAAGGAGTTGGTGGGACTTGAGTTCTGGTGCCAAGAGAGGGGGTAAGCTGGAAAAGGTTGCAGGCTGAGGAGTTTGCATTTCCTCCAGACAAGAAAGTAGGAGTTGCTGGGAAATCCTGAGTTTCTCAACTTTGGCAGTCAGTATTCAACTTGAGTTTTTACAGGAAATTGTCCAGCTCTCTGGAAATTTTGTGTGGCATAAATATGACTCTGGGATTCCATATGATAGCTTGGCAAAAGGCAGAAATACTTTATAACCCACCCAGGCTTAGAATTGCTGATGTTATTATCACGATTACTTCCCATAAAACTCTCTAATATGAAGTTGTACTTTTACAAGGCACTTCATTTTCTGATTTCACGACTTCTTACAAACAAGCAAAAAGAATGAAGGTGGATTGCGGAAAGCAATTTATTTTTCATAAAAATCAATTCAGTCTTGGCCTGCCTCAAACAGGGCTGCATCCTCAGCCAATTCACCGAGCTTCTTGGGTTCTTGACTTGTCTGTAGCAAATAGTGGGGTTAGAGGAGGTCATCTTGGAGTCCAGCTCAGCCTAAGACGCAGTGAGCCTGTGCCACATACTTGAGAGCATTCTTTTCCCTGGATGTTGGGGAGTTCCAGTGCTCCTGTCTGTACAAATGGAATCTCCTGAGTCACCTTCATTTCTCATCCTAAGAACAGAAAGCCCCAGCCACAGTCTGGCACCACTTCCAAAAAGCTACAACCAGTGACACCTATACTCCTGGTGTAAACAATGGCTATTTACACTTCCGAGGGAAAGTTACGTTAGAGGGTCCCAGAGGTCCCGACCTGCTGGAAGGACAGTCTGGTTCAGTGTTAAGAGATCAGACTCTGGTGTCAGGCAGACTTCAAGTAAATCCACTATAGGCTAACGACCTTGGTCAGGAGAGTACTGAGGACCAAGTGGCTATTCAGGCAGGAAGGGCAAGCTATGTGACTGGATGTACCACGGGGAACATTGAGTGCTTATAAAAATCATTGTGAGATGACACATGGTAAACAGGCCAGGTTTCGTAAAGGAGATACTACTACTCTTTCCTTTACTGTTCCTGGCAAAGTTATTTGTCAAAGGTAAGAGAGCCAGCCAATCAGGGAGGGGGCGGTGAAACTACATCGACTCCAGGGAAAAAGGTGTGAACTGACGTTTGAATGCTTTGGTTGCACGCGAATGAAGGAGTACAGTGAGAGCCGGGCAAAGGCGGAGGTATGGGTGGGAACTTAAGGAACAGGAGAAGAAACGAAGACACTAAATGAGGCTGATGTTCATCCTTCCTATTGTCAATAGAAGGCCTTTCTGAGCAAAGTCTAACCATTTTATCAAGATGGAGGAATGAATTAGCCACCCCGTGTCCCCACTTAAATAAACGCATGGGCATTTTTATGAGCATATGGAACTTATTGAAAAGTTAAGCATTGTACACTTTGAAACATCTATGCGTATTCTGGACAGGCACATTCCAGCCGATAGGATCTTTCTTCATAGTCTCCACGTGTCACTCATTTTCTTACCAGTTTTACTCTCTGTGCAGATACCACACCTGGTGATTTGGCGCTAGTCATTAGTGGCCTCACACAAACCTGCCAGCTGCTGTGGGATGGCAGAGCTAAACATCGGAGTCCAAGGCTAGTCCGCGCAGGTCTGCAGCTGGCGAGTACTGATGCACAGAAGTGGAGCAGATTGCTAAGACATGGGCTGTCAGTCCAGATGCCTTCGGTTTGGATTTTGACTCCATCACTTCCTAGATGTGTGACACAGCTTTAAAGCTCTACTTCCACATCTAAACAAAGCTGGCGGCAGGACTCACCTCGTTGAGAGCCAAGAATCGGTACATAAAAACCTCTTAATACTTTCCCACAGTGTGTTCAGCACACCCGAAACGGCTATGTTCTTTTTCTGCAAACTCTGGGTCTAGGTGCTTATGGTTGGCCCTAAGTTCAGAAATATAAGCCCATTTAACTACAATGTAAAGCACAGAGGTGGATCTTACGGAATATACTGTGACCTAAGTCCCATATCAATGTACCTCCTATATCAATGTACACCCCGTATCAAAGTACAATCTCACACCAAGGTAATGCCTATTTTCCAGTACAATGCCCTAAAATCCCAAAGGGGGGCGGGAAGAAAACAGATTTTTGTTAAAATCAGAAACACAGTAAAAACCACCAAAGTTCTATCAGTTCAGTCACGCGAATTGGAAAATTCTATTATTTTTATTTGGTTACAATTTAAAAGAGACTATGTTATGCAAAAATGAATAAACAAAATTGTAGCTAGAGTTTTCCTGCCTGGTCCACGATCAGGACAAATCTCTGTCACCCGCCAGTCCCACAGCCGCTCAGACCCAACCAAGTAAACACAGAGACTTATATTGCTTACAAACTGTATGGCCGTGGCAGGCTTCTTGCTAACTGTTCTTATAGCTTAAATTAATCCATTTCTATAAATCTATACTTTGCCACGTGGCTCGTGGCTTACCGGCATCTTCACATGCTGCTTGTCATGGCGGCGGCTGGCAGTGTCTCCCTCCGCCTTCCTGTTCTTTTCTCCTCTCTGTTAGTCCTGCCTATACTTCCTGCCTAGCCACTGGCCAATCAGTGTTTTATTTATTGACCAATCAGAGCAATTTGACATACAGACCATCCCACAGCAAAAAAGCAAAGGAAAATATTGAGCTCTGCCTTTGGAAGAACCACTGCTCCCCATGTGTAGTAGTTTGAATGTAATTGGCCCCCACAAATCCCAAAGGGAGTGGCCCTGTTAGGAGGTGTGGCCTTGTTGAAGTGGGTGTGGCTTTGTTGGAGTGGGTGTGGCCCTGCTGGAGGAAGTGTGTCACTGTGGGGGCAGGCTTTGAGGTCTCTTTTGCTCAAACTTTGCTCAGTTTGACAGACAGTCCACTTCCTGTTGCCTCCTGATCAACATGTAGCCAGCACCATGTCTGCTTGAATGCTGCCATGCTCCCTGCCATGATGATAATGGACTGAACCTTTGCGACTGTAAGGGAGCCACCCCAATGAAATGTTTCCCTTTATAAGAGTTGCCATGGTCTCTTCACAGCAATAGAAACCCTAACTAAGACACCACTCCACTATGCCTTTCAAAACAGGTCTTTAAAAACAGTCATCATTTATGGTGGCCAGAAAGGAGCTGGTTACGCTACAGATCTTGTCTTCATTCGGTTATCCTGAAACCTCTCTTTGTAGGCATATTTTGTATCCTGCCCATTTTAAAGACGAGGCAACACTTCAAATCCCAGAGTGGAGTTGGCACTCACGTGCAGCCAGAATGGCTCCAGGCCTTGTACTTTCAACAGTGAACTGGGCTTCCTCTGATCCAGGTTGGCCCATCTCAAGGACCCAGCACCCCTGGCTTGGCCAAAAGAAAAAGAGACCAGAGGTATACTGGAAATAGACCTAATATCCATTGTTACGGTTTGGATTTTAAAGTTCCCTAAATGCTTATTTGCTGAAGGTAGAGCCATATTTAGATGATTAGATTAAAGGGTTCCCACCTCATTAACTGATTAATCTGTTGATGGGTTCATTGTTGAATTGACTACTGGAAGATGACAGAAACTTAGGTTGTAGAGCTAATTGGTATCCTTAGAAGTATGCCCTTGACGGCTCTATCATTTATCCCAGGTGTTTCTCTCCCTCCCAGCTTCTCCCTCCCTCCCCTCACTTCTCTTTGTTCCACCACATGATCCCCATCACTGCTTTTACAATGGCCCAAAGAGATGGGACTAAATGTCCATGGACTGAAACTTCTGAAACTGTGAGCCAAGATCAATTTTTCCTACTCTAAGTTGACTTCCACAGGTATTTATTCTGCTACAGCAAATCAGACGTGCTGCACACAAATATATATACCTCAGGCTGTAGCTGGAATGGAGACTGGATTTGATAACATGAATAGGGAGAGTGAAGTGGATCTCATTTCTCTTACGTCTCACCCTTCCTTCCGGGGGGAAGGGTGGGGGGGCGCTCTAGGGACTGCACTAGTGCTGTCCAAAGATGCATGCAAATTAATGGTCCTTTGCATATTCATGTCCCCCCTAAGCAGCTCAAGGCTGGGTGAAGTCAAGCATCCTCTCGGCCAGATGGATCTTCCATAAGCATTCCTTTAAGCCTCCCTCATATGAACCTCCCATGCAGTCAAAAATGGAATGATCTCATCGTCTGAATCTTCTCTGAAAGATTCAAGGTGCTCCTGTGCAGAGACAACCACGATCTACCAGAGGAACCAGAGATGCAGGAAGGAGCCTGTTCATACTGTTTTCACGTTACAGGCTGAAAGACTGAGCTATACGGAACCAAATCACGCCGCTCTGCAATTTGCAAAACCATCTGTGATGCTATAAAAATGTCTCGCCATCCTCTTGACTACATAAATCACTATTTTTATTGCCTTCTCCCCAGATAAGATGTGGCTTAGTTCGAGAGAGCTGTTTATTGCTTGGCAAGCTATTAAATAAAAGGACCTCATTTCAACTCTCCCTTCTAGTGGGTGGTAAAAATAAAGGGAATTTTGCTCAGGAGAAAAGGAAATAGGACGGAAATGTCAGACATTGAGAAGTCTGCTCAGAGGCCTTTGGTCCATCCGTGCAGTAAATGAATTTGCTCAAGCACAGGCTTAGGGAAAGATGATGTGGGTTTGAATTCGGAATCACCATTATGATTATTCACTTAATGTCGCTATTGGTTTCCAAACCTCTTTTTTTTTTTTTTTTTTTTTTTTTACTACAGCGAGTCCCTCTAACAGCCGCACTTCAGTGAGACAGTGTACCACGAGGGTGGCGGGAAAGACAACCCAGCAACAGAAAAGAAAGCGATAGCTAATTGCTTTGCTCGCCTCCAAATCCCTCGCTCCCTCCGCGTCTCTCAGCCAGTTCTCCTTGTATCTCGTGCCTTCGTTCTCCCTGTCCATTGCTTCACTTTGAGAAGAGGAGAGGTCACGGTCTTCCTGCCAACAGTTGCGACACTCTCAGCCGATGTGGCAACCATGAAGCCCAGGCTGGGCCCCACCAATGGCCTCCCGTGAAGGAGTGTGCACCCTAAGACCAGGGGAACTCACTCATCTCCACAAGGTCCCATCACCTTTGGTTTTGTTCATAGTGCCTTTGTTAAAGGCAAAGGACGATTTAGAGTTGCTCAGTCTTACCCGTCCATATTTTCTTTATGGTTTCCAGCTCTGGGTTTGCGCAGCAAAGCCCCCCCAATGCTAAGATTATATGCCTAAGTAAATATACCCGACTTGACCAAACAGAAATTTGAACAAGTTGACACATGGAAAATAGGACTGTCTTCTTGCGGTTTGGAATGTATGGATAGTGTGCATGAACCAGAACTCCTAAGATTTACTCTCTCTGGAAAAGCCCCCTCCAGGCTCCCTTACGATCCTTTGCTCAACTTTCACCCCAGCTGTTTCGTCTTAATGTGGAGAAACATTTTGTTTCTAGACCAGAAACCCACTCAGACTGTTGTCAGCCGATAGAGGACGACTTTCCCATTTGTAGAGGAACATGACGAAATCCAGCTTGAGGTACTCGAGAGCTAGAGTCTCTGGCAGCGGCTCTCCCATCCCTGTCTCTCAACTACTTTTGTCTCCGACTTTCTCTCCCTCTTCCCTCAGTCCAGCTCCTCTGACTGCACTGACTGAGGAGAGCTAGCTCCCTGCAGACCAGTGGTTCTCAACCTTCCTAATGCTTCCACCCTTTAATATAGTTCCCCATGTTGTGGTGACCCCCAACTATAAAATTACTTTTGTTCCTGCTTCATAACTGTAATTTTGCTACTGTTACAAAATGTAATGTAAATATCTGATACACAGATGGTCTTCAGCTACCCCTGTGAAAGGGTCGCTCAATCCTCAAAGACTCAGCAACCCACAGGTTGAGAACCACTGCTCTGGGCCCTCATCCCATAGCATCTCATAGGTCCAACAACCACAGACAACTGGTAGCCTTGAGCTTTTAGGGTTCCAACCCCAAGTCCAGATAAAGAGGCCTGATTGTTTCAAAAGGAGCCATGGGTCCACTCTTGACTCAATTATTGAAGGCCGGGGAATAGGTCATGTAGCTGCCATTAAGAGATAGCAGGTGCCAAGGCAGGGGGATCGGGATCTGTCCCTGGTCTATGGGCAGGCTTCTGGAACCCGGTGCCTGTGGAGTGACACCTTGCACAGCCTTGGTGGAGTGGGAAGGGGCTTGGACCTGCCTACGATCAGTGTGCTGGGCTCTGCTGACTCCCCATGGGAGACCTCAATTTGGGGGATGTGGGGTTTCGGGGTGGCTTGGGAAAGAGGGCTGGGGGTGGGGGTGTCTGTGGATAGTATGTGGAGTGAGTAGAAAATTTCTTAATAAAGAAAAATGAAAAAAAAAGAGATAGCAGGCAAGATAAGGTTTTCAAAGTAGGGAGTGTGGCATGGGAGAAATGACTGCTTTAATTAATCATGTCCCCATGATTTGTGCTCCCATTGACTTGCCTGTAGCTAGATGTCCTTTTCCCATGGTGTCATTTACACCAAATATAGCATCTTTGTGTGAAGGGGTGGGGTGGATAGTCTGTGGTCCTCTCCCCTGGGAAAACTCTGACATAAAGGTACACATTTGTAGGCATCGTGGAGAGAAAACGGCTGAGTTACGGATCAGACAAGGACCAGACTATTGCAGGAGTCACGCCCAAGAGGACTCCTGGGGACATGGGGACTGTTTAGTGAGGCCACCACTGGAGAGGAGGGTGGGAAGGATGTAGAGGAGCTGCTCTGGCTCGGCCGTGTTTTTACCTCTCACTACAATTCAGTATTGTTATACGACTGGGGTGTGTGAGGTAGAGAGAAGCAAAACAACTTGGATCCCAGAGCTGTTTCCTGGATCTTCTTCGTTGACTCCAAATTAGAAAAAAAAAAATGCTTCTGAGAAAAGAATGTTCTGCGTTTGCAGCCAGCTACTTAAGTCTGCTCCGTGTGAGCAGCCATCAGACAGAGGATAAATCAGTGGGTTTGGCTCAATGTGACTTGGGCCCACAGATCTTATTGGCCAACTCCTCTAGGAGCTCGCCGTCGAAACTAGAGTTCCGTGTTTAAACACTGGCCCAGAAGGGAAGGACAGTCAAACATCACATTTGCTTTTGTGCTTCCTACATGCTTTGGGTCAATATTGGTCCCCAGCTGCCTTTTCCCAGGAGGAAGTTGGGCATAAGCCAAGCCACCCATATGTGACTTCAGGGGAGAAATGGACAAACTGAAGTTAACATCAGGGAATGGGTCCCAGATGCTGTCAGAGCTCCCAGCATCCAAACTGGCATAGTAGTCTGGAGTACTGTAGCACCCTTAATCCTCTGGCTTGGAGCACAGGAGCTGCAGTTATAGTCCCAGACTGAGAACTGTATACGTGGATGGGGCTGGTGGCATTCACGAGTGACGGTATGCATTTGGACACTTAGCATGCTGCTGGTACGGGAGAAAGCACATGAGATAGCGTTGGTTAGCAAAGGCCACATTTCAAATACTGTGCTTCTTAAATGTATCACCAGATGTGTGTCATTATCTTCTCTAAAACAGAAAACAATTAAGAGCTGTCCCTTCTGCCAAACAGAAGGCTTCAGGCAGCAGAAACATGAGCGCGGCATGACAGACGAGAAACGGACCTCCCCATGTCTCTCCTTCAACCTACCTGCCCCTGGTGCTGCTCAGTTGTCTCCAGGAGATCTCGGACTTGTCTGCCTCACTCCACTGGGCCCTGGACTCAGCCTGCCTATCTTCCTACCTGGGATGGCGGCACATCTCTTGTTTCAGACACTTCCTCGAAGGCCTCACACAAGTTCAGAAGAGTAACAAGAAGTCCCTCACAGGTACTATGTTCTAATGTATGTTTAGCAAGATTAATTTTTTTTTCTTGTTTTATTTTATGTGTATGGGGTGTTTTGCCTGCCTGCACGTCTGTGCACCATGAATGCAGTACTCTTGGAGGCCAGAAGAGGGTGTTGGATTCCCTGGGACTGGTATTACGGATGGATGTGTGTACCTTAATGGGTGTTGGGAACGGAACCTGGGTCCTCTGGAAGAGTAGCAAGCACTCTCAAGCACTGAGCCATCTCTCCAGCCCTGTTCAGGGAGGTTTTGTTGAATTTTTTTGTTGTTATTATAGCTCTTTGCTAAAATATTTCTATATTATTATTTCTCTGTATCTGCCTACTTCATATTTGTGGAGCCAGCCAACCACGAATTGAAATATTTGAGGGAAAAATTGCATCTGCACTAAATATGTAGAAACTTGTTGCTTATAATTCCTCTCTAAACAATACATCCGTTTACCCAGCATTTACATTGTATGAGAAAATGTGTGCAAACTGGAGATTATTTAGAACATCTGGAAGGATGTGTCTGGGTTACATGCAAATATCACACCATTTATGCAAGGGACTCCGGCATCTGCAGATTTTCATATCCTTCGAGGGTCCTGGAACCGATCCCCATACCTTGCGAGGGATTGCTCTACTCCAGGGAAGACCCTGAAACTAAGGCAGGTTTGTAAGGAGCACATGCAGAACCCTCCTTCAATGTGTCTCCATTTACAAACAAACTGAAGAAATAGGACCCAAGCAAACACAGCAGGAGAGTACCACTAAATGCTTATGCCTTAAACATAGCGAACCTTCGTATTGTTCGGGGAGAGATGGACCAGCTGGGAAGTTACCCTCTGAGTTCATGTTTAATCTCATCATTTATTTTTTCAAGTACTGTTTGTACAGAACCAAATGACAGCAATGTCCTGGCCCGTCCTTCCCCTGGCTGGCTGCTGTCCTGGTGACAATAAATGTAAGCAGCTACAGCAAGGACCTGCTAAAGCACCCAGGACGAGTGAAAATTGGAAACTAGATAAGTGTTCTCAGAGCATGACTCCACTATGATTACGAATATTCAAGAAATGTTAGTTCATCGGTAGACTCCAAGACATTGCAGATGCTGGGTGGGGATGGCGTGGGCCGGCGCCATTGACGCAAAAGTTAGTGCATGCGGGAGACTTTGCCAAACTCTGGGGGCCTGTCTGGTTTGAGACACACATGTTGGGGCCGCCATCAGGGCTGGGTGGAGGCCAGGGAAGGCACAGTGGCCTGGAGATGAGAGGAACAGCATGCAAAAGGGTCTCAGGGCTCAGTGTGCATGCAAAGCTGGGCATTTGAAAGGTGCATCCATTTGTGTGGATGATCCTTTCTGGCGGAGAGTCTAGGGCCCTCCAAGGCATAAGGTGATGCCAGCATGGAGGAGCCAGAGATGCCAGTCTGCCCTCGAAACTCGGCAGGACCTCATAGGCCCAGGATCCCAAGGTTTCAAGCAGAAGAAGTGAAAAATTACAAGTGCCTTAGCTGAAGGTTCAGGACCAAAGTAGTACTGAAACTCCCTGGAGCTCCTAGCTATGAGAAACACCAAGTCCCTCTTTTTTTGTTTGTTTGTTTGCTTGTTTGTTTTTTGTTTTTCGAGACAGGGTTTCTCTCTGTAGCTTTGGAGCCTGTCCTGGAACTCGCTTTGTAGACCAGGCTGGCCTCCAACTCACAGAGATCCACCTGGCTCTACCTCCCGAGTGCTGGGATTAAAGGTGTGCGCCACCACCACCTGGCTCCAAGTCCCTCTTAAGGACCTTCTTTCCAATGCCTTCTCCTGTTCTGTTCTCTCTCGGTGTCTTTTTAAGTGTGTGTCTGTGTGTGTGTGTGTGTGTGTGTGTGTGTGTGTGTGTGTGTGTGTGTACATGAGTGGTACATTTATGTGTAAGTGCAGAACAAGCATGCCACAGTGCTTTTGTGGAGGTCAGAGGGACAACCTGGGGTGTCAGTTATGAACTTCCACCTTATTTGAGGCAAGGTCTCTTCTTGTTCACCCTTATGTAAATTGTTAACCATGCTCGTTGGGCAGCTAGCTTCCAGCCCATTTATGATTATAGATGCTCGCTACCACCTCCAGATGTACACAGGTTCTAAGGATCTGGAGTTCAGATTCGCTACCACCTCCAGATGTACACAGGTTCTAAGGATCTGGACTCCAGGGCCTTACACAGCAAGAACTTAGCCACTGAGCCACCTTCCAAAGCCCTGTTCATTCTCTGTTTTCAAACAAATGTGGGTTTCTGGGCTGACGACCTACCTACCTATTTAGTACAACATTTACTGTAAGAGAATGGTGATATTTTCTTTGCATAATAATGTAAAATAGCTCAAGGAAATCAAACAATTTTTAGAGGGAAATGGATTTAGAGTATGTCTTAAAGCAGCAGTTCTGAACCTGTGGGGTATGACCCTTTGGGGGGTTGAACGACCCTTTCACAGGGGTCACCTAAGACCATCTGCATAGCAGTTATTTACCTTCTGATTCAGAACAGTAGCAACATTATAATTATGAAGTAGCAATGAAAATAATTTTATAGTGGAGGGTCATCACCACGTGAGGAACTCTGTATTAAGGGGTCACAGCCTTAGGAAGGTTGGGGACCACTGCACTAAAGGATGCCATAGACCTGATACCCCAGAAACACGAAGACAGAATGGAATTGGATTCTATAACACAGGTTGGATGGCTGGTCCTTCAGCCAGGGGTCCTAAAGCTCCCCACCTCTCCTTCCCAGTGGGCAGAAAAGCATAGAGAACAGGGCCAGCTTATGTTTAGATAACATGGTGCTAATATGAATACCTGGTATAAGTCACCTAAAGTTTAGTTGACAGTGAACTCGTAGGGGACTGTGAGTCAGCTACTGACGGCTGATACCAGAAATCCGAGGAATCCCAAAGTGAGCAGTGATGTAGTCTGTCATACAACTATTCATTGCAGAATGCTACTTTTTTAAAATTCTGTATAAATAGTGACCCTGAGGTGGGGGAGGGGAGGGTCGTCTTCACCTTTGGGGTTTGCCAGCCAGCCCACGTATGCCTGTGTGCGCTTCGTATCTGTGGTCTGTATTGGTCTGTACGTGTGCCTGTGTGCAGCCCGTGTGTGCCAGTGCGTGCCTGGGTGCCTGCTGGCGTCTACCCTCCCAGCAGCCTAGATGCCAGCCAATGAAATAAATATGTCTTATCTGTGTGTGGCTCCTCAAATCTCTTCAGCTTCCTGGCCTTATGTAACGCCTCTCTCTTCCTGGTATTGGAACTTGGACATCACAAAAAGTCCCTGACAGATTGCCCCAGATCTGGTTCACCCCAGTGTGTCATATGTCATGGGATTGTCAGGGCCCACTCCCGTTATGCTGCAACTGTTGGAGCCTGGAGTTATACTGGTGAGAAAAGTGATAAAGGGAAACAGAGTGGTGCTTCCAAGTAGCAAAGATGCGTGCCCTGGAGATCAAACACACTACCTACAGCGTGGTTCTGCCCTTTTCAATGAAGTGACTGTTCAGTGTTAACTTCAGTGAATCTCAGTTGTTGCTCATCTTTAAAAACGTTGCTGGCTTCTTGGAGTTGCACAGTGCTCACTGGAAAGCAGCCAGGAAGCAGATGGACGTGAGTGTTTGTTACAAAGTAGCTGAGGTCAGGTTTCTTAGATTTCATTCCCAGGGACCATATTCTCATCTAAAACAGATCTGCCGTTAGGTCTGTCTGATTGTTGAATGAGCCAAAGGTAAATGGCTTCCCAGGAGCATTTTAATTGTCTAACCAACCCACACTGTGTGGGACTCTAAAACTTGCATTTATATGTCTTGTTTTGTGTAAAACAAACACACACAAAAAAATCATTTATTTCTTTGTGGTAGAATTTCATCTTCAAACCTCTTTAAAATGTTCTTTGTAAGCATATGGTCAAGTATATTTTCTTTGCTTTAGAAAAAAAAAGCAAGCAAGCATTCTTCCTTTTTGGTTTAAAAACAATTAACACTGAAGTTTGGGGGCCCAGACTTTCAGATTTGGGGGAGGCTAGAGGACAAAGGAGGCACACCATTGCAATCTGCTTTTCCCATGGAAGTTACTAGGAAGATATGCCTCACTGGGTTATTGCTAGCGATGTTTTTCCTTATCTTTCATAATCCACAGTAGGGGTGGGGGTACTAACTTATTCTTTAGGAAGTCTCTGGACTTTTTAAACAGACCAATGTGTGGCCATGATGCCCCTTACCTGTCCTGTCCTTACACACCAAACACAAACACGCATTATAAGAGAATGTGTTCAGGTTCCTACCCTGCTGTGGGATGGTCTTTCTGTACACTGTGAATAGGTGTTGCTATTATTGGTTATGATTGGCCTATGGTAAGTCAGGTTGTAGCCAGGCAGGAAATCCAAGAAAGGACAAGAAGAAGAAAGGCAGAGGGAGGGGAGATGCCAGTTGCCGCTCAAGGAGAAGCAAGATGCCAGCAGACCGGTAACACCATGGCCATGTGGCAGCTTATAGATTAATAGAATTGGGTTAAGATATAAGAGCTAGCTAGCTAGAAGCTTGAGCCATAGGCCGTCCAGTTCGTAATTAATATAAGCCTCTGAGCGATTATTTTATAAGTGGTTGCAGGACTGCAGGGCCGGGCAGGTCTGGGTGGGACAGGGTGGAACCAGAGAAACCTTCCGGCTATATTTGGCGCCCAATGTGGGGCTCGAATTTCCACCTAAAACCTGAGAGAACTTAATAAGAAATTCTAAAATGTTGCCAAAAACAACTTCCTATTTCATGTCTCATGTGGGCTGTGATACAGAGACGCCGTGGTACAGAGATGCCACAGCATTCGGGCTTGAGTGCAGCATGGCAGATTCCCGCTTCAGTACACAGAGCTGTCTCCAAGCTGCACAGCATACTGCTTGGCAGATTTAGCCCTTACTCACACAGACAAAAAGTGTTTATGGGTCAGCTGCGTGTTACCTGGTGGCAGCATGGACCCCAGAGTTGGCAGGGTAAGCATGACTCTCCCGGGTACTTCCACCATGTTGGGAAGCTGAGGTGGGCGGAGTCAGCAGCCGAGGCTGCCACTTTTCATCCTAACCATGCAATCTAACAACTTAACATCTCTCCTGGTCAGAAAAGAATTATACCTATAACTGCCTTCTCTGTTAGTCACTTTTGTTTAACTCTGACCAAATATTAGGGAGAAGCAACTAAAGATGGGAATGTCTATTTGACTCACAGTTTTGCTAAGTGCAGTCCATCACAGTCAGCTTGGTTGTTTCTAGGCCTGTGGTAGGGAAGTGTGGTGACAGGGACATGTAGCAGGGCAAGTGTGGTGGCAGGAGCACGTGGCAGGGGGAGTGTGGTGGCAAGGGCACGTGGCAGGGGGAGTGTGGTGGCAGGGGCACGTGGCAGGGGGGGTGTGGTGGCAGGGGCACGTGGCAGGGGGAGTGTGGTGGCAGGGGAAGTGTGGTGGCAGGAGCACGTGGCGGGGGAAGTGTGGTAGCAGGAGCACGTGGCAGGGGAAGTGTGGTAGCAGGAGCCCGTGGCAGAGGCTGAAGATAGGAAGCAGAGGAAGAGTAAGGAGGAGGACAGGGACACGATTTCTCCCAAGGACCTACCCCCAGTTACCTGTTTCCCTCAGATATCATCTGCTTCCCAAAATAGACCACCATCTAGAGACAAAGCCCCAACACATGAGCCTTTTCCTAGGGAGACGGTCTATCTCCAAACCGTAACACTGTCTTTCACTGTCTACTTCCATGTTGGGCTTTGAAGGTGGGTACAGACACAGGCCCACCCGGGGAAGCCCTACAAGACACCTGCGGCAAAGAG
The DNA here is from genome assembly GCA_902168415.1 of Peromyscus melanophrys. Taxonomy (NCBI): domain Eukaryota; kingdom Metazoa; phylum Chordata; class Mammalia; order Rodentia; family Cricetidae; genus Peromyscus; species Peromyscus melanophrys. The sequence goes on from CABHPR010132856.1 coordinate 15,878, forward strand.
AAGGGTGCAGTCCCTGGATGTAGCGAGCCACATGTCCCTGAGTGCTCCCCTGGGTGGTGCCCTCTTAGACTCCCTCTGCTCACTATTGTGGAAAGTGGATGCTATGCATTATGAGGTAATAATTGGGTGTATTGGATTCAGCTCAGGAATGTGTCTTGCCAGCGTATATTTTCTTAGTAGCTACCCAATTGCTAAAAAAAAAAAAAAAAAAAAAAAAAAAAAAAAAAAAAAAAAACACCAAAACTAAAAGTGTCCTTTCAAGGCTGAGGGAGAAATACTTGAACAAAGGACCCTTTCTTCCCAAGGCTACCATGGTTATCACAGCTTCACGTCTCTTCTCTCTAAATGTTGTTCCCAGACGGAGGATGTGGGGGTGGAAGTCTCTGCAGCAGAAGCAGAAAACACCAGACTGTCCTCTGGCCATGGGCCTGCCCTCCCACTCAGAAGAGGTCTCCAGGGAGGGACGCTAGTCAGCCGGAGGTCAATGGGATGCCCTATGTGGTCTCTCCCAGCTGCTGCTGCCCTCCTCCTCCTCACAGGACTCATCTTCCCGCTTCCAAACCACCCAGGTGTCGGAGGCTTTATTTTCCTTGAAGCTAGGGCAAGCCTCAAGATTCTGTGACCCTTGAAAAGAATGTGCTCCCAGCCTGCGGTGAACTCACAGTTCTTACTTACTCTTTTGGAATTCCTTCACCTCCCATCTGTGGGATGAATCACAAAAAAAAACTTTTTTAGCTGAGTTCAAATGCTGAAATGAATTATTGGCTTTCCCCTCACCCCCACCCCCCACCCCCCGAGAACTGAGGAGCCCAGAGACAAAGGGACATCTTCAAATACGTGAATTTAATGTGTGGGATGAATGAAAGCCCCCTGTTCCAGACAGATATGTCAGTCGGCGGTATTTCGTTAAAGAGAGGTACAGTCTGTGCTTTCTTTTCTTTATTTTTTTTAAAGAAGCAGATAGTTGGCTGTGAGTTCTAATCCAGTAAGGAACAAAGGCCATTGTGAAAGAACTGGTTGGTGTCTTCAAACGCTTTGCCCCTTACTAACTGGAAAGCTAAGGATCACTGTTGTCCTTCCACTTAAAAGTGTATGAAATTCCAAACTCACCTGAGAAGTGCAGAAAGAAAAGCATCACACAAGGGGAAGGCATTGATAAACGCATCGAAAATCCATCTCCTTTCACCATCAATAAAACCGACAGACTTAATGATCCTGTCTTAGGGTTTTCTGTTGCTGTGAAGAGACACCATGACCACGACAACTCCTATAAGAAAAACATTTAATTGAGGGGCTCTCTTACAGTTTCAGGGGTTCAGTCCATTATCAACCTGGAAGGAAGCAAGGCGGTGTGCAGGCAGATATGGTGCTGGAGGAGTGGCTGAGAATCCGACGTCTTGCAGGCCACAGGAAGTCAACTGAGACACTGGACAGTATCCCGAGCATAGGAAACCTCAAAGGCCTCCCCCACAGTGACACACAAGTCCATATGTACTCCAACACACCCACACCTCCTAATAGCACCACTCCCTATGAGATTATAGGGGCCAGTTACATTCAGACAGGTACATCCATGGCCTTGCCCCACATCTTTTTACCCTGGATATCTATCTTGTCCACTTTACCTATTTTATGGATAACCCTTGTGACTTCTATACCTCTCAGTTTTTAGCTCCAGACTCTTTACTGTTTACTGGATTCCCCCCCCTCCCCCACCACTTCTATAGCAGTGGTTCTCAACATGTGGGTCACGACCCCTTTGGGGGCTGAACAACCCTTTCACAAGGGTTGCATATCAGATATCCTACATATCAGATATTTATGTTATGTCATAATTGTAGCAAAATTACAGTTATGAAGTAGCAACAAAAATAATTTTATGGTTGGGGGTCACCATAACATGAGGAACTGTATTAAAGGGTCACAGCAATAGGAAGGTTGAGAACCAGTGATCTACAGTAACTTTGGATATTAACTTAATTCTGGCCATTGGGCATCATTTCAGATTTGGCCTTAAAGTCACTTTCACTTTGTTAGGCTTAGTATTTCACCTACAATCCATAGTCAGATCATGTTCTCATAAATGTTGACCCTATTCCATCATTATTTTGCTAGCTTGAATTTCCCTCTGCCAGATAAATTGGTCTGTTAACAATGGATCCAAGCCTTCTGTAAATATCCATACAGAAATCAGCCACATTCCTTGTTAAAATGTAATGAGAATGGCTTCTGGTCTAGTCCCTAAGAGTCCTTGCTCCCTTCTGAAAGCCCACAAGACTGCCCTTCAAGGCTTACATTTCAACATTCTGCTCTTCCAAACTCCCACCAGAGTGACCAGTTGAGTTCTGTTTACAGCATTCTAGGGCTTCCTAAGTCTGAAACTTCCAACTCTTCTAAATTCCTCTTACAAACCAATTCCAAAGTCCTATGAACTACACAGTCATGCTTATGGACTTAACATTTTCAGGGTCAGTTTTCTGTATCAGTTACCTTTTGTTGTTGTTGTTGTTGTTGTTGTTGTTGTTACTATGGTGGAATGCCTGACTTGAAACAAGTTAAGGAGAAAAGTTTGACTTTGAGTCACAGTTTGAGGAGATACAGTCCTCAAACTGTATGGTAGGGAAGACACTGTATTGGGTGTCTCTATAGCAGTGGGGAAATGTGCCAACTGCTTTCACACAGCTCAGTGGACCAAGAACCAAGAACGTAGAGTCTTGCTGGTATCCCCTAAGTCCACTGTGTCCCAGGGTATACTTTTCAAAGATATATCCCACCACGACAGATTTGGGAGCTCACATGATGGATTTCACCTGCTCATTCAGGTAATAACTCTCAATGAAGTCATGTAAGTGGAGGTCATCAAAGGCAACTTCTTAACCAGGAAGTCAAAAAGGTAGTTAGCTGCTTCTAATGTGCAAGGGCATGAAATAAACATTCACATTCCAAAGGGCAAGAATAAGGTCATCCATAGAAAGGAGGAATTGGAACAAAGCAAGACTGAAACCCAGCAGGGAAAACATTGAGTCTCAGAGATCAATTTCCAGCTTCTACAGCACAGGCCTGGGCTGTCTTTCCACCCCGACGGTCTTGCCCTTTGCATTCCACGTGACCCATACAGTGCCTTCAGATTTCCTGGCAGACATCTTCCGTTCCTGCATCTCCATGATCTTGGCATCTCTACTCCTATCTGGGCACTACTCTCACAGTTTCACATATAACCTTCTCTGGTATTTCCTGTGGAGGACTCATCTGTGTTATACACTGCTTGGTCTCACAGGCTTTCTCTATAATCTTGGTGGAAGCCTCCAGGACCCTGTAACTCATATTCTGCATGTCCACAAAATCGGTTACCATGTGGATGATGCTAAGTTCTGCTGTCAGCTCAAGAAGTAGCCAGGCCTCCTGGGACCATGAGGCTGTAGCAGTTTTTTAGTGCCTGAGCATGGGGAAATAATTCCCTTGGTGGCTCTTCTTTAGCGGGATGTTGGAAACTCTCTCCTTTCAAAGAAAAATCTTGTAAATGAGTTTTCAGTTTTACATCACAGAGCCTGCGATGGATGGGATCTTGCCAGTTCCTAAAAGCCCCTGGGGCACCTTTTCTATCTTCCCATTGCAAATACTTGGCACCAGTCTCTAACTACTAAGGCCTCTTTGTCATCAGCTTCAAAAACAAGCGTCCTTTCTGACAAAGAGTTGTTGCTGTTGTTCAATCTTTCTGTTTTACTTTCTGATCCCAATTCTCACTGTAAACCTGGCTAAAAGCAGTCAGTAATAACCATGACCCGGCTTGAAAGCTGTGCTATCTTGGAATTTCCTCCTCCAATTTCACTAGTCCACTACTTTTAAATTACGTTTCACTCAAATTCTCATCCTAGAGATGGAGCCTAGACAAATTATTTGCAGAACATAGCATGCGTATTCTGTCTAATTCCCAATAGCATCCCTAATCTCATCTGAAACTGCACGATTCTGTCCCTCGCTGTCTGAGCAATCTGGTCTTTTAAAGTTCTACCAGAATTCACCTACTAAGTTCGGCTTGCAGGATTGTTCTAGGACTTTTCTAGCCTGCATTGTCAAACACTTCCAAATTTCTCCTGCAAGCCCGTTCCAAAGGCCTATGACCCACAGAGCCAGGTTTTAGTCATAGCAGGAACCCCACTTCTCTGGTACTGATTTTATGTAGTGTCACTTTTGCATTTCTGTGGCAGAATCATCTTCAAAGAGAAAAGGCTTATTTGGTCTCAAGGTTTAGGGAGTCCAGTCCATTGATGTAGAGACTGCATGGTAGAGCTACTCAGTTTGTGGCAGCAGAAGAATTTAGAAGACACTGTTCATGTCACAGCAGACCAGTAAATAAAACATGAGTCAGGAACCAGGGACTGGTATAACCTTCGAAGACTTGGAAGACCTACCATGAGATCTACTTCTGCCAGCTAGGCCCCACTTTCCAAGGTTTCCAGAATCTTCTAAAACACTTTCACCAGTTAGGGGCTAGTCATTCAAAACATGAGTGGGGGGGGGGGCATTTCAGATCCAAACTATAATATCTTTCTTAGAATTCTGAATGACAGAAAAAAAATCTCCCTTAATTTGTGTCCCAGACACACACACACAAAAAAAAAAAAAAAAAAAAAAAAAAATCCCAACAATGACCAAGAACCAATGCCAGGTGGCTTTGATATGGAGTTTTGCTCAGCTAGCTCAACTGCATTGGGAATTTCCCAGAAAATATTTTCCCAAGAAATTTTGTCTTTCCACAGATGTCTTCCAGTACAATGAATCTTTTTTTTTTTTTAATTGATGGATGAAGGGTGATGTCACAGTGCTACATTCAGGATGCTTTTCCTGAAAGTTAATCACACAGTCAGTCTTACAACCTTTTGGATTGAAATTCAGAAGAGAACAGCAACGAGTAGTTGTCATATTTCATGACAACAGAAAACAATGGCCAAGGTCAAGATCTGCAATGACTTAACACAAGGCTTTTCCTCTTAAAGGTCTTGCTATCCCACCGAGGACAAAACCTCCAGCACATAAACCTTTAGGGGACACCCAAATCAACCATAGTGCAGGTTTGTATAGTTTGACCTCCCGCCTGTAACTTAGCTTACCACCTTTCCTGTTCACTAAAATCCCGTTCTTCAAATGATTCTTCTATGCGTATTCACTATAATTTCCTGAGATGAATGTTTATGAAAGTCAGGTAGAAGGAGGTATAGTTCGATGCAGTTTCTCTGGGGACACAAGTGAGATCTATTAGGAAGGATGTCTTTTAGCAGTTTGGTCCCCAGGAATCAAGTACAACTGGATGCAGAGACCTTAGTGCTTGTAGCCATTGGTTTATCTTGGAAGGGGGAAGTAAGCCAAGTGTTCCCTCTAGTAGAACATACATGCCCTGTGTTCCTTCATCTCAAGATACAGTTTGGCAATACCAGTGGGTTTACAAAGCTATGTTATGGTCACGAACAGAGAAACAATCACAACATTGCTCAAGTTGCAGCATGGGGAACACATCTGGCTGTCATTTTTAATGTAACAGGTGGACGACAAAAGAGCATCAAATGGATAAAATACTATGTAGAAAATATTTTTTAAAAAATCTCTTTCCCTTCCATCAACATGTAGTAACCTACATAAGATGTTTCAAAACATGTAGAAACCATGATTGACCGATCAGACAAGCACGTGAGAGTGACCTAGCCATTCTAACCAGCACAGACCTAAGCATGTCCTCTCAAAAGTTGTTAAAGCAAAATGTGATGAAAAGCTTTCTCAGAAAATATCTCCAAGCTCCTGGTAGCACTGATTTCTGAGCCCTCCTCTTTCCATCCTTACGCATGTCCTGAGAACACTCTGCCACTCCTTCCGATCCCAGACCACACATGCTTTCTCCCCTGCCGGGGCCTTGTCTTGACTGGCCTGGTTGTTGAGAACCTTGGGAACAGTCACATGCCCAAAGCAAATGTTCATCAAATCAGAAGGAACATCAACCAGCTCTAATTGTGAATCCTGCCTTTTTATTCACACCCAAGAAAAATTTCTCAAGAAAATTTTGTTTTCTCCTTCTCTGGGAATTCTTTTAACTTGGAGTTTCCAATTTCATAAAAATATTTAATAATTAGCAAACATTCATTGATTTCTTCACTACAAAGCACCATGCGAAGTTTTATAAAGCGTGTTAAGAAACTAGTAGACGCTTACTTACAGTCAATACAACCAGCCGAAATGCTTAGTGTCTCAGATGCCAAATTCTGGAGGACAGGACAGAAGACCTACTCTACTGATGGAGAGAAACAACAAACAAACAAACAGTTTACTATGGAAGGACTGTCTTGAACACTACAACTCTCTGAGCACATCCTAATATTCCTCATTACTGTTAGAATATTTGTATTTCTATGAAACTTGGGTTTTGTTCCATTTATAACCAGATAAGGCACAGACTGGTAAGGTATTTAACCAAAATCCAGAGCCAATCACTGGCAAAAGTAAGGCTCCAACCCAGAAATAAATGCCTTCACAGTCATGTGTTTCTCCTACACACACTTGACACTGTTTCCCTTAGACTGAGAGGCAGGATGGATCATGTCATCCTCCCACCGTATGTCCTTGCCCTAAATCTTATTATGTTTTAAATGCGATCTTACATGGAAAAAAAAAAAACTTTCTGCCGATGTAATAAAGTTAACTCTCTTGAAATGAGCTCATCCTTAGGCATGGGGAGGGGCTAAACCCATTAACTAGCATCTTTATAAAAGAAGGGGAAACAGATCTGGAATCTCAGAATGGAAAGCTGTGTGAAGATGAAGAGCTATGTAACCCTAGGCCAAAAGTACATAGAGTTTCCAGAACCTACCAGAAGCTAGGAGGCAGGCATGCTCTGAATTCTACCTCAGAACTTCCCAAGTGAACTCGCCATACCAGCACCTTGATTTTGGACTTCAGACCTTCCCAACTCTGAGGGAACACATTTTTGTTGTCTTTAAGTCATGAGGTTGTAGGAGTTTTAGAACAACCGATCCAAGGAGCGCATGCAGACTGCCAGAACACTCCCTACAGAGAGACGTCAGGGAAGAGAGGCTCACGTAGGAGATTATAGAGTGCGCCATCTGAAGCAGAATGAAAACAGTGTCTCCCAAGAGAGGGAGTGGCCCTGTCTGCAGCCTTGTGGACAAGTCCTGGACTCCTGCATCTGACTTGGTCCCAAATGGCTCCTCTTCTACAATGTGGTTTACCTAAGAGCTGCTAATATCTACTCAGTTTCCTCCACTTCGTGGTTATTGATTGACGATGGTGGGAGCCATTCCCTGGGCAAGTATGATCTCTGCAGACACTAATTCTAGGGTGCTTATTCTCTAATATGTGAGAACACTGAATAGCAGTTATACCTTTGTGAATACGCTGAAGATATAAGCTTTCCACAAATGATGTTATCATCATTGGAGATGATTACCACTGGTCAAAAGTAACTTCCTCAGTGGTTGTTGGTGGAGCTCAAACTTTTCCCATTAGTTTAGTTTTTATGGGCAGTCTTTAAGTAAAATATCTTGCTCTCAGAATGAAGGCATCATTGGCCATTGGGTGATTTATTGAAAAATGAGAGAAAGGAGAAAATTTCACAGCCTGGGCAAGATGGAAGAAGAGATAGTTGAGAGTCTTGGGTGCTTAGCAATAGCAAGAACTTGAGGAATGGACTCAAGCAATGCTAATGAAGAATAAGAATAAGCCAGGCTTATATCTAATCTCTTTTTGTGTTGGTTTTTCAAGCTCCAGTGTGGCTATTTATTGAATCCCATTTAGAACTTAGTAAGGACAGCATGCCCTGTTTGTGGATGCCAGTGGTTCAGGGCAAATGGTGTCACCACTCAGAGCAGAAGGCAAACTTAGGGAGTCAGGGTATACCTCGTGTTTGAGTGGAAATAAAGGAAGACAATGACCCCATATCCTTCACCTGCTGGGTGGTGTCACCAAAAGGGCAGCAAAAACATTAGTGCTGAGAACTCCATGAAATGTCGCTGAAAGGAAGCCATGGCCAACCAGAGCAGACGCACGAGTACCCTAGAAACCTGACTACCAAAAGATCCATAGATGCATTGGTCAGGTATTTACCAAAGAAAGAAAACTGTGCCACTTTGTAGAGAACAGGGCCCAGCCACATAGACCTTTGCCTTTCTTGGGGGAAGAATGCATCTGGTTTTGGGGGAAAACACCAGGAGTTTGAGCAAAAGATTGGCAAAATGTTTTGGTTTGTGTGCCAAGATGTTACAGGGTCTCTACCAGGAAGGAAAGTACGCAATGCCTTCTTCATGAAACCTCTTTGAGTTTGGGGAGCACAGATCACCATAGACGGTGAAACCCAGACTTAGGGCAGAGAGCTAAACGAAAAGGAATTAAGAACAATTCTAAATTCTGTTGTTGTCGCTTCTGCACAACCCAATTTTTCCATGGGACAGCTTAGTCTGGTCTCCACCCACCCCAGCTTCCCCACATGGAGCATAGATGGTCAGCATGAGGGAGTCCAGATGGAAAAAAACCACCAGAGGAGTTATTTATCACCCCAGCCAAGAAGAATAAGGCTTGCTTAACTCAGTCCCCTCAGAATTGTACATTCTGTCCATTTTTCATCATTGTGGATAAATATTGCCTTTCAGCCTAAGGAAACCCAAGCTAACTGCTAGATTTTCCAGTTCGCATTTTCAGCTATGGACATAACTTTGGGAAAGCGGTTTTCACCCTTTCAGCTCTCTCTCACTTCATCTCAGATTTAAAAAAAAAAAAAAAAAAAAAAAACCAAAAAACCAAAAAACCAAAAAACAATGTATTAAGGAAATGGAGCCAAGTGAGGCAGAGTTCGGGACCGGAGAGAAAAACACTGAAATGGAAGATTCAGCAGTAGTAGCTGGGCACCGGACCTAGAGAGTGGGAAAGAAAAGCGCAGACGGATGAGACCAATGGGTATTAGCTAGCGGAGCCAAGCTAGCCCCGTTGCAAAGGGGGCAGTGGAGAACTAATTATAATGAATTCTCTGAAAACATACGGGAACTGGAGGACATGCTTAGGTTATTCGAAGAGGCACTTCTAATTCTGCGAGGGCTTTGAGAGATCCTTGCAAAGGAAGCCACAGAATCTCCTCCGCCAAGCCAAGCCGATGGAGGCCGCTTGAAGCCGATCTGAGCCTCCTGGAAACGCATTTGCAGACACAGATGGCGTCTTTGCTTTCCGGTTTAGTTAAGGGGGTAAATCTGTGTTTGTTTGCTTCTCCTGCTGCCCTCTGTTCCCTCCCTGCCGATTCCTTGGCACAGATCAAGCCCGACTCTTGAATTCACTCCAAGGAAGAGTTGGAGGAATCAAGACAAAGATGCGGGCCAAACCCGGGAGGGTCCTAGGTACTGGCAGAAGCTGACAAAAGGGAGTTGGAGCTAGGAGTGTCTCCTGCGTGGCTGTTGATGACCATATTCTGGAGGGGAATCCAAAAAACAAATAAAGCTTTCAGTAGGGCTGAAAATAAGGAAGGGCCATTTCTAATAAAGCTACAGGGGCCAGAGGCTGCTCAATGCTTTTCAATGCAACCCCCGTTTTATTAGTAACAAAGCACGTCAACGTCAAATACTTTCAATGACAACTAGGCCCTTTTTTTTTTTTAAAGATGGAACTCTCTTCTTTTTCCCAGCATGCCATTTTATCACTTCTAGAAAAGCCTCCTTGCCAGATGCCTATGAAGCAGGTATTCTCCTAAGCTTTTGGAGAGGCACCGCCTTCTGGCCTGTGGGTTTCTGGGAATAATCTGGGATGGTTCCTTGTATCCATGATGGCCGACTTCTTTCGATGGAGTTTTATCTGCAGCTGAGCAGCTACAGCTTCAGCAGTGGGTGCAGTTTTAGGAGCAGCCGCCAAGGACAGCTGTCTGGTCTGGTTTCCTTTCTGTTGCTGTGGTAAAGCATCCATCAAAAGCAACTCAGAAGAGAAAAGGGTTTATTTGATCTTATGTGTCCCAGTTCACCATGGTGGAAAGTCAAGGCAGGAACCTGAAGGAAACCCTGCTTTGCTGTTCCACACAACATTACTTCCAATCAGAGGACTCACTCACAGCCAAGAAAGTACAGCCGAAACCATGGAATCAGGCCACTTGATGGTTCATGCACAGGCTCACTCTCAGCTATCCTAGGAACAGCTGCCCAGGGAATGGAGCCACCCACGGTAAGCTGAGCCCTCCTACATCAATTACTAATAATCATGACAATTAGCAGTGTTGTGTGATTGAAGCTACATCGGAGTTGTTTCTAGAGCATCTGTGTTTAGAGACTTTCCCGAGGAGAGCAATATGCTTTTACTGAATCTAAGGCCACCCATTGTAAACTGAGGTAAGCCACCTTGGGAGGTTTACAGCTGGAAGGACCCAAAGATTTCAGGAACACCCAGCTCATCTTTTTATACTGAAATGTCTGGGTGTATCAGGAAACAGCCTCATCTGGTGTCTGCCTCCCGAGTGTTTGGCACACTTCGTTCTTCAGGTATGGACTCAGATTCCACTTCTGGTCCCCTCAAGCCTCACCCCTGCTTGACTTTGAAGCCATTGTCTGCTTCGCGGACTAGTCTTTAATCATCCCACTGTGGGGTGAATAATTACAAACAGTTCAACTAAAGCCGCCCAGCCACTCTGTTCCTTTTTTTGCTTAAGCGGTTTTGCGTTGTAAGAAAGACTGTCAAAGACCATCATCCCCTTCCCCCATCCTCAGCACCATCCTTAGAAAGCAGGCGGACCCAGCATGAAAAACAGAACCAGAGACCTAGAATGGACGCAGACCTCTTGGGTCCCAATCAGGGAGAGAGAGAGAGGGAGAGAGAGAGAGAGGGGGGAAAGAGAGAGAGAGAGAGAGAGAGAGAGAGAGAGAGAGAGAGAGAGAGAGAGAGAGAGAGAGAGAGGAAGGAGAAGAAGAGGAGGAAGAGGAAGAGGGGGAGGAGGAGGAGCAGGAGGAGGAGGAAGAGGAAGAGGAGGAGGAAGAAGCATTACACTGAGATGAAATGGGTTGTGGGAACTTTGGACTTATCCAGCAAAGCACTGGATAAGCATGTTGCCACCAAATGCTAGAGAAAATTTTCTTTTCTTTTCTTTTTCTTTCCATTTTTTAATCCCCTTCCCAACTTTTAAGTCCCTTGCTGTCAGAGACCTTCTCCAACTCTACCTAGCCCATCTGATTCTGTCACAAAATTCAGTGTTCCATCCCTCACCTCTATGTTCCAGGCAGTTTCTAGTCTCAGAATACTGATGTCAATCCACCAAGGGTTTTTTTTAATTCTTAATTTATTCTTGGGAAATTTTGTACATGGATGTAGTATATCCTGATCCTGTTCACCTTCACCTTCCGCCTCCAACTCCTCTTAGTACGTTCAACATATCTTCCTCCTAATAGCATGTCCTTCCTTCCTTCCTTCCTTCCTTCCTTCCTTCCTTCCTTCCTTCCTTCCTTTTTTCTTTCTTTCTTTCTCTTTCTCTTTCTCTCTTGTCTTTATTTATTTCCTTTCTTCTTTTTAAATCATCCACAGAGTCCAGTTAATGGTGCCTATACACACATGGGTATGGGGCTGACCACTGGGGGACACCCCTCAGGAAAAATGACTTTCTCCACCAGCAGTCATTGGTCCAACCTAACACTGTCTAGTCTAGTAGCCTGGGTGAAGATCCCTACAAAGTCAGATGTTGAGAACAAAAGCAGAAAGAGACAATTCGTCTGGTCCTTGGGTTTGCCTAGGGCCAGCCCTGCATGTCAAAATACTGCCTCCCCTCAGTTCACTGGGCTACGCTGAGCTCTCTTGGACACCAACAGTTTTCAGTTATCAGCTCCGCTTCCGTAGGGGGAGCCATTTCAGGCTAAGGAAGACTATGCTATCATCTTACTGACTTCAGAGTGCACCTACTGAAGTATCTCCTGGTTGCCTAGCCTTATGCAAGGGCCAGTGTGGATATAACACTTGATCTCGGAGTTAAGCAAACTTGAAAGAAACCTACTGCATTACTTATTTTCAACATGGGCTGATTTCAAAGTCTCAGAGAAGATGTTTTTCTCCCTGCCTACCTCTCATACCTGCATGCCAAACTGCCAATCACTACCTATCTGCCCGTGGTTCTCATTAAGCATTCATCTATCTCTTAGCTTCTGCTTGGCTGTGATTGTGTGACCAGTGACAATTGATGACCAGTTGATTCATTGGCTTTCCCTGCGTTTCCCAGTACAGTTTGGACCTGTGAGGATCTGGTGGAAATTCAAAGGCATGCCATCTTACAGATGACAGTCACTAGCAGCAAAACACCACAAAAATGTGTGTTACACTGCCAGGCTCGTCTCTGAGACCCCAAAGGAGACTGATTCAGGACTAGGGGTTAAGTGATGAGGCTATAAATACCCTCTTTGAGAGACAAAACCAAAAGAGAAATATAGATAGCTGGGAGGTAAGTTTTAATATGTTTTTTTTCCCTAAATTCTGACTTTCCTTCACACCTTAGGGCTATTGGTTTTGGTGGCTGCCTAGCATTAAAGTCTAGGCTTTAATACTCAGATCCCCCTATAACCAATGTCTCTCACTAGATATGCAATGAGTGGTTAGTGCAAGATATTTCTTTCTTCTGGGCTGAGGACTGGTTATATGTATCATAATATATAACAGGACATCTGCTATTTCTCCAGAATGTCTTATCAGAAGACATTCCTTGGTGTTTGTAAACTCTCCACCGAGAGGGCAGGACTTCCTCCTTTCCCTGCTCCTTCAATCAATTTTCAGTAGACACCATTAGGTGAAAACATTGCAAGCCACCCATTCTCAGCTTTGTCTTCATTCTCTGGTGAACTTGTTAAGATCCTGATGCTTGGGGCTGAAGAGACAGCTCAGTGGTTAAGAGTTTATACTGCTATTCCTCGGGACCTGAGTTTAATTGCTGGACCCATACTGGGAGGCTCACAACGACCTGTAATTCTGGCTCCAAGGGAATCTAACAACCTCTTCTGGCCTCCACAGGCGCTGCACACATGTGCTCATAGTCACACGAAGACACACACACATAGATGCATAATTAAAAGTAAAATATATATTTAAAATAACTTGATGCGTATATCACTGAAACCAGAACCTCCTGAAGTTAGATCGAGCACTGATATTTCTTAAGGTGTCTGGTTTACGTCACGATGAAGACAGACTTCAGAACCACAGATTCGGAACACTTTCTTGACGTCTCCATCATCCACACTTGCTTCCTATCTCTCTTTCAAACAAGTGGCTCGAGTTTGAGCTTGCAGAATGGAAACTCGAGTGAGACTGGTGAAGAATAAAAGGCAGGAATCAACCTGATTCTCTTAGCCCCCTGATTTCCATCCATCGCTCCATCCCGTGGGAGTAGCTAAATAGGAATGGAGAAAATTCTAGAAGTATTGCTAGATATTTCCAAGAGGGAGATTCCTAGAATGGGACCAAGCTTTATCTTGATTCTTTCCTGGGGCTTCTAAATATCATTTCGGTACAACCTTAGCTTTTATTCTCCTCCAGCTTTTCATTTATGTGGCATGTGTGGGTCAAAGCAGCCATAGAAAGCTGGAAACCATTCTCTTCTAATTAGCAGATGCCTCAGTGACTGGAATGATGTGTCAGGAGCTGGGCCAAAACAGTGCTGGGATGTCAGTTACTGTCAACAGTCCTGAAGCTTGTTTGCAGAACAATAATGACTGCACCGATGTCACCACGGCAGTAAAAGACCCATAAAAGACTTTTGTCCTGGGCCTATTAGATGCCATTTGGCACTGTCTCCCAGATTTGCTTTTGGGTGGACTACAAAGTCCAATGTGCCCCCTCCTGACCTTTAAGAGGTGATTAGGGCATGAAGGCTCTGCCATTAGGGAAGGGATTAAGGCTTTAAACGAGAAGTGGGTTTGTTATAAAAGGCCAAGTTCACGTTCTTTGTCCTCTACCTTCTGTCATGGGATGACACATCAAATACCAGCCCCTCAATAGTAGACCTCCTAGCCTCCGTAGCCATGAGAAAAAAATCATACCAATATATGAATGTTAAGTCTGACCTCAATCGCTAAAGGAGGAAAAGTATGAAAGCTTTGAGGCCAGACTGATTCCTCTTTGATTGTTTCAACCATACTTTATTCATGTCAAAGCAGGACTTCCCTGTGTCCATTAACTCAGCCCACTCCAGCCCAATCTTGCTACTGTTTCCTTAAAATTAGGACCATTCTTCTTCCTGTGCTAGGCGAGGTCCTGGTGTTCAGTATGGGTGGATATGGCTTCCAGGCTCAGGCTCTTTCAGAATACACACATGAGCATCTCTATAAAGGATGCCCTTTGCATTGAGCCTGTGGACTGTGCCATCAAACAGGGCGTCACCAGTTCATATTGTCTTTCTCCATCAACGCCTGCCCGCCACGTTCTCAGTTACAGCCAGCTCTGATTGTGGGGCTGTTTCATAAATCTGAACCCACAGATGCTTTCCCTTCAGGGGTGTCTCTTCTCTTTACGTAAGCTTATGTCAACAAACAGATGTAGGGATGGAGAGGGAAGAAGAGTACAGTTGTTGGCATCTGTGCCCTAAATAAAAAGTTCTCTCACTAGATACTTGCCTTAAAACTTACCTGCAAATGCCACAAGGACCAATGAAGCAGTTCTTCCCAGAATTCCAGACATCTTTCATCTCAAAGAGTCTCTTAGAACTTACAAGTGCATTTTCCTAGAGACCAAACCTCCAAAACAGATGCATTTGGGGGATAGTAAGACCCAACTATGAGCTGGACCTGATGGCTCACACCTGTAATCCTAGCATAAAGGAGGCTGAAGCAGGAGGATTACTGTAAGCCTGAGGCCAGCCTGGGGGACAGAGTGAAATTTTATCTCTGTGCTGATATTTTATTTGTGCTCTAACAAATAAAGCTTGCCTGGGGATCAGAGGACAAAGCCAGCCACTATATTAAACATAGAGGTCAGGCAGTGGTAGCACATGCCTTTAATCCTAGCATTTGGGAGGCAGAAATTCATCCAGATATCTGTAAGTCCAAGGACACCCTGGAAACAGAGCCAGGCATGGTGGCACACGCCTTTAATCCCAGCACTAGTTAGCCATAGAGGTCTGGAGGTCTACACAGACAGACAGGAAGTGATAGAGCTGAGCAGAAAGTAGAAGTGATGTAGCTGGGCGAAGAGAGGAAGTAAGATGGTAGGGCATAGAAGGGTATATAAGGTATGAGTATACAGGAAGTAGTTCTCTTTAGGCTTTCGTAGAGGTAAGAATGTGGCTGGCTGTTCTGTTTCTCTGATCTTTCAGCTTTCACCCCAATATCTGGCTCTGGGTTTTTTTATTAATAAGACCATTTAGCAATTCGTGTTATACATCTCAAATAACGAAAACAAACAAATAAAAACAAAAATCCAGAAAGATCCAAATGATGGCACTGTCTTGACGTGCATTCCCCGATTCTGGCTGTTCTTCAAGAAATAAGTTCACGTGCAGTAAATCTGCACCTCATAAGATGTGGCACGCGTCTGTTACTTAGAATATGACCAAGGAATTGCCTCAGAGGTGGGCATCAGAACCGAGTAAAACCAATCAGAAAAAAATCCAGCCTTGGCTTTGAGGAAGACTTTTGACTCCTGGACTTAGAGCCACAAAGCTGTGAGGCTGTGAGACTGAGGCTGTTGGCAGCCACCTGGTCACAGAAAGTTTATGTTAAAACAGAGCCCTCAGGGAAGAACAGAAAGCCAAGAATTGAGAGAAACTAGGTTCTTCTGTCATAATTTGGAACTGTGGGTCCAGCGATGACTCAAGCGTAGCTGTAGATTTTTTCAGCCACATGAGAAAACACATTATCCGTTTGTTTAAACCAAGTGTGTCTGTTTCCTGTTCATTGAATGGAAAAGTTCCTATTACCACCTTCTTTTGATGATGATTGGATTGATGCTTTTCATGCAAAGGGACACTGCTGTGGGACAGACTGACATAAAAACGATTCTCTACTGAGCCACAGCTGTACCCAGAAGCTTGTCTCTGCATGACCAATAACTGAGGTCCAATGTGGAGCAGGATCCAGACATGTTAGTGTGAATACACCTCCTCATGTCAGAACTGAGTGAAGGAAGAGAATATATGAGATTCCTGTGTCTTCCAAAGTGTGTTAGAATTGGGGCTAAGAGAAGGGGGCCAGGCCAGAAAGGG
The DNA here is from genome assembly GCA_902168415.1 of Peromyscus melanophrys. Lineage (NCBI taxonomy): Eukaryota > Metazoa > Chordata > Mammalia > Rodentia > Cricetidae > Peromyscus > Peromyscus melanophrys. The sequence continues at coordinate 32,076 of CABHPR010132856.1, forward strand.
GGAACGGAACGGATGGGTATTGAAAACAAACTGAATCTGGCCCAAGGTCATGTTTTCACTAATTGACTTTTGGACTTGCATCAAAAATAGCAGAAATGAAAGCCTAATAAAAATAGAACCCACGGAGTGAGGAAAATTTTTTCATAACAACCCAAGTGAGAGTAACAATGTGAGCTAATTCAATTTGAAGTATAAACGAAGAAGTTATTCCACACAACGGGACTGAGTCATTTTATTTCAGAGCTAAATGCCATGAAATGGAGGGTAGACAGGGAATCTGGCTAAGTGGACTGGGGTGAGGGAGGTGGGAACTAACTCTTCTACTGGAGGGCGGAGGGTAAGCGAATGACACATTCTTCAACGGCAACTGGCCATCGAGGCTCTTCAAAAGCTGTATTCTAATAACACTCCACCACATGCAGATTACAAGAAACTCATTGTGGAAACCTAATTTGTTAAGGCTATGGGAGAATAACAAATTATACTTTATTTTCTATTTACAACTGATGAACTTGTCTTCCCGGGTCCAGACCTATTAATTGGCTTTCAGATTACCAAGTTCTGTGAAAAGAGAAAAAAAAATTTTTTTTTAAGTTTCCTTTAACTAGTGCTTTCCATCATTTTTTTCTGCCATTATGCCCACAGAAAAGGACAAGTTTATACAGGTGAAAGGAACAGATCATTTGAGGCAGACAAGTCCCCCAACTGAGAAATACCTCTTTTGGCCACAGGTGAGTTGGGAAGCCCAGACTGTCTATGAGATCAAGTTTTTACTGAAGCCTCATGGGAAAGAGGAAAAAGCCCTACACTAGGGGAAGAGATCAATACCTTGGCCTTATCTCTGCTAATTGTTAAGACACCTAACAAAGCTCCATCCTGGGGAATGTGGGGGTTTGGAAGAAAATGGCCCCCAAAAGGAGTGGTACTTGTAATCTGCATGTGTGAGGGTTACAAAAAAAATTGCCAAGGGGAAAGTTTCTGAACACTCAACAACCAAAAATTACTTCGAAATCTAACACATAACAAACCCAGGTTGGTTGCGAAAGTGCTCCCTTGTATTCCACTGCCTGACTTTACCACAGCCTTCTCTGTATGTACAGCGTGTGCACTGGGTATGTTGTCCCACCATACAATACCAATGAATGTTCATGACTACCACATGTGATGAACTCCAGTGTTTAGAGCATACATACAGTTTTCTGCTCTCACAGAAACATAATGCTTTAATTCCAGAAAACAAATGTTTTCCCACAATGGTTCCTGAGCATGTAAATATCAAATCAGCATATCCTTGGATTGTTTTGCATTGGATGATTTGATTTTTCAACATTGCCCTTTGGGTAGTTGACTTGAATTTCACTTAAAAAAAATCACTAAGTGAAATTTGACTTTGAATTAGAAGAGAATTTCCAACAATTTCTGCTATGGCCCCGAACATATTTCTGCCATTTGCCCTGTGAGGAGAGAAATTCCAAGTGACATTCTCAGCATTGATGCTTACAAAAGCAAAATATTGGGCAACTCTGAAAAAGTTTAAAGATACTCTGTGTCCTGCAGGATCAGCCAAGATTTCATTCTTTATGTGAAAATAAACAGGTACGTTCATCTCATTTGTATCAAACTGACCTCCTTTTTAACTAGTGGCGATAGATAGATAGATGATAGATAGATAGATAGATAGATAGATAGATAGATAGATAGATAGAT
>CABHPR010132856.1:34050-72332 GCA_902168415.1 Peromyscus melanophrys
AGATAGATAGATAGATAGATAGATAGATAGATAGATAGATAGATAGAGGCATATTAATATATGTGATTTAAATATATATTTGATATATATATTTGACTTAAAATAAATTTATTTATGATTTAGCAAATGTTTCATTTGTATGCCTATTTTATGTAGCTATATACCAAGGTCATGTAAAAATATCTTGAGCAAAAAGGAGCCTGGAGAAAAGAAAGTTGAAGAGGTCTGGACAGAGACCCACACACACACTCCCAGTGGTTCCCAGCAACAGACAGGAGCTTCTGTGAGAACAAGGCTGCTGAACCTTGACGAGTAAGGAGCTCCGTGTGTAGGAGGCGCTTCTGCAGCCGGGCTTTTGAGTTGGGCCAAAGAGCTGAGGGGGTTTTGGCTTCCTGAGTACCTCTGTTGAAATTCCCTGGGGAATTTTGTTTTATGAAATTCCCAGCAACTGTGAACCTCACTGGCTAATGATTCAAAGCCTATAGAGCTCCCTGGTAGGTGGGGAAAAAAATGTATTTGAAGTCTGCTGGAAGAGTTGTGGGAGGGAGTTGAGTTCATCCATGATCCCCATTACATATTGACAGAAGCAACCTCTTCAGTTTTTATTGCCAATTACTTCTGCTTCCAAAGCCAAAGGAAGTTATTTGAGGTGAGACTTTTGGATGGGGCCCACCTATCACCAGGATCCCAGATGGTGGGTTGTGCAATTTTCAAGATTACCTTAGAAATGATGTTATAGGCTAAATTCTTAACACCAGAGGTGCTGGCATATATCACAGCACATTTGACGAGTATCAGCACAGAATAACTTCTGACTACCCAGCACGAGGTCTGCATCGCTGAGAACAGAGAAGTGGGCGAAGGGTTCGATATTAACAGATAATAGAATTGCCAAAGCGGGGAAAGGTTGTTTGTAACGGCTTTCCAGTCAAAGCCTCCACAGCGCCTCACTCCTGCGGGTCTATCTAAACTTCTCTGTCAGTTTAAGGAGGATGTCCCACGAAATGTACTAGACTAAGATGGAGTAGAGGATGCAGAATAGCTCTTCAGCAAGTGACATTCGTAAACGGAGTAAGTCCTAGACTCTACCCCTCAACTTTCTGTATGTGTGTGGTGCTGTAGTTAAAGAGGTCCTATCATGTAGCAGCTAAGAAGCAACTAAAACCATTCGAGGTGCCCCATGAAAACCATTTTTTAGGAAACCCTTCTGAAGGTTTTCCTCCAAGATGCTCTCACGGTGTTCTCTGATTTGCTTCTGAGGTTCGGGCTGTCTGGATCTTAAACCATTCCTCCAACCCTGGACACTTTAACAATTATATGATCTTGTTTAGGTTCTTACTGAAACAAACCAACTGTATTGTAACATTCTGAAGACAAGGAGAGACATTTGGATGTGGGCTGTGTATTTGATGATATCAATAACTTACTGTTAGTTCTGACAAGTGTGGCAATGGCCCTGTGGCTATGTAGGAAACCACCCATATTTTGAGCAGTCCACACTCAGATGCACAGGGTGAAATGACCTGATTCTGGGCTTTGCTTTAGTATACTCTAGCCAAAAGAAATTAAGAAGTAAGGAAAGGCCGTGGATGAAGTACAAGTGGGAAAATGGAGTTAGCTTTGGAGTTTAAGCAATAGCTATTTTGAAGTTCATTATATTTTATCTTCCCTGTTTGGGGACATGCTTGAATTTTTTCCTAGAAAAAATTGCTTTTTAAAGGAAAAAAAGAATCTCATGCCTATAGTCCCACTATTCAGGAGACTGAGGCAGGAGATCACTGAAATAGTACTGCATACAATGAGCCCAATGTAGGCTACATGTTCCAAAAAAAATCAAAAGCAAACTAAAACGGACAGAAAGACAGAAACAAATACAAATTTCAGGACATCACCTAACAGACAAAAAAAATCTGAGAAACCCATTTCAAGCAATAATAAAAGATGTATATTGTTGACAGATAAGACCATCAAAGTCCTGATATATCCGAGTTTCCTTCCTGGAGCCACAAGTCAATAGCACAGTGTCAAATATATTTCAGTGCAAAATATTGAAATACAAAAGGAGTAGACATGTAAAATTTCAAGTTTTTATCATTCTCTTAAGCCTAAAATAGCCTACCTCCATTCATAAAATATTTCCTAAATTTATATTGCACTTACAATTAACAATGTTGCAAATTCCTCCCTTCAGGGCTCAGGGAACCCTGCAGAAGCAGAGGCAGAAAGGGTGTAATAACCAGGTCGGATGGAGGACACCAAAAAAACCAAGGCCCTCTAAATCGACATGATCAAAGCTCATAGAAACTCACAGAGGCTGAGGCGGCATGCACAGGGCCTGCGCAGCTCTGCACCAGGAGCTTTGCGTGTATATTATGACTTCCAGGTTAGTGTTTTCATGGGATTCCTGAGTGTGTGAATGACTAGTTCTCTGATTCTTGTGCCTTCTCTTGGGCTTTTCTCCTTCTCTTTGTTTGTCTTGTCCAAGTCCAATGTGGTAGTTTTTATATTATCTTATATTTTATTATTATCCTTAGAAATCTGTTTGTTTTCTAATGAGAAGGGGAAAAAGGAAGTGGATCCAGATGGGAGGAGATGTGGGGAGGAACTGGGAGGTGTACAGGGCAGGAAAACCATAATCAGGATATATTATGTCAGAAAAAAATCTATTTTCAATAAAAGGGGAAAAAAGAATGTGAAACTCCAGGGGCTGCAAAAAAATATTGTATTTATTGATTTAAATTTTTAAAGAAGAGAGATTCTTTTTTTTTTTAAGAAAACAATACAACATCCCTGGATTGAATAGTAATAATAATAATAACAAACCGATGTGAGACAGGGTGGGGCCAGGGAGAAGGGAAGTTGGGTGAATTGCAAAATGGAAGTGAACCTCGTATTTTGAAAGCATTGTTTTCTGGCAAGTTCATGATCTGCCTCCCACACCCTGGTGTGCGGCCAGCGTCTGGGGAAAGTATTGCCACTCTAAGCAAGATTCTAAAAGGAGCAGCCACTGGTGTGTGTGTGTGTGTGTGTCTTTCTCAGGCTCCTCAAAGAGTTCTAAAAGCATTGAAATCTGAAGAAAATCCATATGTAACAGTGTGACTGAACACGGGGGGGGGGGGGGGCATTATGCTAAGTGCAAGAAACAACATCCACCAATGCCTAAGATCTCCTTCGTGTACAGAATGCAAAATAGCGAAACTCACAGAAGCAGAGAGAATGGAAGGAATGAGATGTTAGCGAAGGGTAGAAAATTTCAGTTCTACAAAATGAGCAGGTTGGGGACGTCTCGTCTATGGCACGGCAATTGTATTTAACAACACAGGAGTGTGCTTAACAACACAGTAGTGTACATTTGCTATTTGTAAAGAGGGAAGATCTGCAGTGTCCTTCGCATACAGAACCAGTAAAGGCAATCATGTGAATTGATAGGTAAGCTAACTAACTTATTGGTGGTAATTGTTTAACCATATGTATATAGATCAAAACATCAAGCTACAGTGTTGTTTTTATCTAAGTTGTTCTATTTACCAATAAAGACATGGGAGTCAGATGTTGGGGTGAAAACCTGCGAGATCAGAGAAGCTGAGAAGCAACCAGCTGACCTTTCTTTTTGGCAGGAAACTCAGCACAAAAGCTTCTCTCCACCCATCCCAAACCAAAAAAGGACTGCTAATCTCTAAGTCCCTCCCTATGCTTTCCTGTGTGTCTCTATCCATGTCCCTGGCTCCTCCCTATTCTCTATGGCTAATTCCTGTCAACTAGTTGCTGGCTCTGCCCCCGATCCAGGGTTAATTTTATTAACACAGTCTTAGAGTTTCACAGTGCAATCAAATATCCCACAACATTATCTCTATACCTTAAATATATTCAATTTCTACTTATTCAATTATACTTTAACAAGACAGAAAAATAAAGACTGGGAAGAGATGTATTCATCCAACCTAGCATTGGCTTACTCCATCTTTTATGAGTCCTGTGTTGCTAACCCCTCAAGCAGAGAGCTCAGGAGCAGGGGGTTAAGCTGGATGAAATATTGCATGGAGAACAGTCAGACAATTTGCATGCCTCACAGTCTCAACTATTCTTCGAGTTTTGACACACAGCCAGCCCTGGGTGTCAAAGCACTGATCTCTTCGACTGGCTCGGTTGAGAGTTTACTCAAGGTGATTATTTAGCATCTTGTTAGACAAATGGATGTGTGTGGACCTTTGGACAGTAGAGCTTTTACACTAACATGTGGAGCATTGAGGGCAGAAATGGAGGTTTCCCTAGTTGAAGAGAAAAGGTGAACTTGGAGGAACAGCGAGAAAGCATGGCATTCTGTCAGCCAAGTGTAGTTGTGTGTAGGGATTCCAGAAAGGGGAGTCATTAGGCAAGTGCACCGAGACTGTAATGTAGACAGCATGTGGGGAAGGGAGGAGGTCCAGCTGAGGAAAGACAGAGGAGGGTGAGGTCGGGAGGCTGATGGCAAACCTCGAATACCAAAACAGAAACATTGTGTGTTGTGTAATGTAGTGTTGTGGTTTAAATACGAAATGTGCCCTTCCACCCCTGCTCATGTGTCGGGAGATCCTCAGCTGATGGCACTATTTGGAGAAGCTGTGGAAATTTTAGCAAGTGGGACCGAGATGGAGAAAGTAGGTCACTGAGGGGCACGGACTTGAGGGGTCTCTTGTCCCCAGCCCCTTCCTGTCAATCTCTGCTTCCTTTGTATAATGAAGTGAAGAAGCTCATTTACCATAAGCTCCAACCACCGTGTTCAAAGTGGATTAAACCAAGGAACCATGAAATGACCCCTCTGAAACTGTGAGCCAAATAGATCCTTTCTTCCTTTAAGAGTTGTTTGTGCCAGGGATGTAGGAAGGGGGCTAATCTAGATTACAGTATTGAGGATGTTAAAAACAGGATCGAAGATGGCCCAGTGAAGAGAAGCTCAGCAGCTTCAAGTGAACAGGACGTTCTGGAACAGTCTATTGAGTTCACGCCACCGGGTGTTTGAAGGTGTATATGTCTTAGGGTTTCTATTGTCGTGAGCATGGCAACTCTTATAGAGAAAAACATTTCACTGGGGCTGGCTTACAGTTTCAGAGGTTTAGTCCATTATTGTTATGGCAGGAAGCATGGCAGTGTGCAGGCAGACAGGGTGCTGGAGAGGTAGCTAAGTGTTCTACATCCAGATCTTCAGGCAGCAGGAAGTGAATGCCACACTGGGCCTGGCTTGAGCTTCTGAGACCTCAAAGTCAACCCCCAGTGGCACACTTCCTCCAACAGCAGCACACCTATTCCAACAAGGCCACACCTCCTAATAGTGCCACTCCTTGTGAGCCTAAGGGGGCCGTTTTCTTTCAAACCACCACAGTATATCTCTATATATCCATCGTTTGTCTGAATTCTCACAGTAAGCGATATTATTATTATCCCACTCTAGAGACTGAGGCTTGGGGTGGTTGAACATGAAGCTAGTTAAGCAGAGTCAATATTTTCATCTGGATGTGTGTACCTACTTGATTGCTTCTTAATGAAGTTGGGAAGAGTGGTGCTGATGGAATTCTTAGTAGATAGTGATAGCTGTAATAACAGGAACCCAACTCTTGAGAAGAAGGATCCACAAGACTTGGTAAGCAGCTGCCCACAGAAATACTTGATTCAGAGTGTTGGTAAGAGAAAAAATAATATTCCACTAATCCATATAAAAAGCCAAAGGAAGGTTGGCTGGAGTATAAAAGATTACTAATTTGCCTTTGGCTGCGTTGAACTGTAAATGGCATTGATTGATATGTTTAGGGAAGAACACCTTCCTGAAAGCTGGAAAATTAATTATTTGATGGAAGAATTCGAAGCCAGAAAGGGAAACTGGAATGTCGCGTGTAAGACATAAAGGGGTAAATGGGCAAAGTTGGAGAAACAGAAGGGGATCAACCCAGATTTCCTGTTCTCTCCGCACAGAATAGAGATGGCTTTTTCCTCAGCCATGTCTTCCCGAATTATCTATCCCACTCAGAAATGAAACAAACACAAGACAAAGTTTTATGAAAAGCCACGTAGAATAATTCCTTAACCTCCCATCTCTGGGAGGAAAAGAGGTGGGTTTTGGAAAATCGGGATTCTAAATAAACTTACCAAGAGGCAAGCTGCTCTGTCTTTGCTTTGTGTTTCCTGAGGAAATAGAGTGGGTCTCCCTGAGAGCCACCCCACTTTCGACAAGGGCAGACTTTGTTTGCAGGGCCAACACAGCTCAGGAACCTTGGAGGTGAGGCCCTGCAGGGGAGGAGAAGTCTGTCCAATCTGTTCTCTCCTACACCAGTCTGAATAACAGAAAGGGCAAAGAGAGAACAAATGCCACCGGGGACCTCTGCAGAAGGCAATAAATGTCGGTGTCAGCAGGGACGAAAATGAAGCAAAGGCAGGCAGTCTGTGTGACTTGTAGCTCACCACCTCACCCTTCTTCTCTGACAGACAGATTCCCATCACCGCGCTGACCTATTCATCCCTCTGATGCGCATTTTTAGGTCAGATTGCGTGTACTGCATGCTTCTGCTGTGCGTACCCGGGGATCACAGTGGAATGGCTGGCTGGGATGACAGGAAGTGAGCTTGCTCTCTGAGAACCAAGCTTTACAGACAATGCAAAAACACAAGTAATCCCTTGACAGAATAGTTGTGTCCCTGCCGTGACAGGGCTCACGTGGACTCTGACTGCGGAGATCAACCTCATGCATGCGGAGGGAAGTCCGGCTAGGTTGGAAACAGGACAACTGTCTCAGGGATTACTCGTGAGTACCTACTGCATGCCAGCAGTCAGCTCACGTGCCATCTGGGGAGACAGAAAAAAATCGATGTTCCGTGGTTGGTTAAAGATGCTGATAGGCACATGTTCCATGAAGGAGCCACGGGACAAACGGCAGCATCCGAGCTGAGGGGAACTAAGTCAAGTTCGTTGCTACATCCCGGAAGTAAGAGCGGACATGGACCCTCGGACCTGCATTTCTGCTGCTATTGTGACCTACATGCAGGAAAAAAAAAAAATGCCAAAGTGGCTCACGCTTGTAATCCCAGCTACTCGGAAGGCTGAGGCAGGAGGGTCATGAGTTCAAGGTCTACCTGAGTGGCAGAGTGAGGTCAAGGCCAGCATGAACAATTTAGTGAGACTTTGTCTCAAAATTTAAAAAGCAGAAAGTGAGCTGGGCATGGAGCGGGGAGAGGCTCAAGAGCTCCCATCCCTAGCTAAGGAATTATTGATAGCTGGTATTTTCTGGCAGTGGTAGAAACACGTTTTCCTTAAGGCTGTAGGCCCTGGTAAGTTGGCCACACCCCAGTAGATGGTCCCCCACCTGTGAGCATCTGGGCAGCATAAATTGAACTTGACATGTTATTAAGACAATAAAAAAGTACATCAAGTTGGGAGGTGTTGGAGGTAGGCAGGTTGGATCTGGGAGAAGTTATGGGGAGGAATGAGGGGTGAATATGACCAAAATACACTCTACGAAATTCTCAAAAATAAGAATAAAAGCTTTTAAGTGGGTTAGGGATATGGGCTAGTGGTAGAACATTTGCCTGGCATGCACAAGACTCTGAGTTCAGTGCCCAGTACCGCAGAAAAAGTGCGCAGCTCTTTCCCGAGTGAGGTCACCTTGTAACTGGCGCTCTGCATCCCTCCTCACACCCTCTTTAGCTCTTCTAGTATCTCTCTCCTGTCAGGAGCGGCACAGATCTTTCCTGTTTGCATGCGTTATGTACCAGGGCTCGGTACACACTGCCTGGCTTCTTTTTGCTTGATGTTACCCCTGTGAGGTACATTCATGATGTTTTATCTATAGATGGTTTTTCTTTCCACTATCGTATTGCGCATTGTGTAACTATAACCCAATATCCTCACTTGTTCTTAAATCGACACCAGGGTCCTTTCTTCTATTCTTTTGACAAACTGTTTTTCTGCACAAACATTGGAGAGCTAGTTTGTTACCGGTTTAGACCTAAGGCTCTCGCCTAGTATTCTTTTGTTTTGATTCTGAAATTTTATTCGGCTAGTTAGCTTTTTTTTGTTGGTTAACGGTGGAGGGAGATTTGTGTTTTTCTAAAACAAAAAAGACAAAAAGCAAAAAACGAAATTTCTTTTTTAAACAGTGCTGTTAAGGACGCAGATGTTTTCTTCACTGGCTCTTTAGCAAGGCCTGTGAACTGAGTCAGTAGGTCTGTGTCAGCTGTGAGGTCTGCTGATCTAAAACAACATTGCGTGTAGATAGAACTCTGAGTTCCCAGCCTGAATCAGACTTCTGGTCTCACTGGATTTTCTTGGGCTGCCACCCAAGTCAGTCAGGAAGGCTTCTCCGTGGGGGTCAGTGAAAATCACAGCTCTGGAGAGCTCCGTCTGCACAGCCAGTGATTTTCATCTTGATTACACAATAATGGAGGTCTCGAGGTTGCAGTTTCCTCCATATTAACTATTCTCCCAGTGGCCACTCTCCGCAGTTCTGAAGAATACTATCAGTGACAATCAAGGGAAAAGGGGACATGACAAGTTTTACTTAAAGACCGACATAGAGACAGCCACTCATCACGCGGGTCTTCCTGTTTTTCAGGCATATGACATCCATAGGATGCCATATCAATGTCCATAGAAGTACATGCCCCCTGAGCAGGGCCATAGGGAGTAAGGACAACTGTCACTGGATCTTGTTCCTCTCTGGTCAAGCTATGCTAACTGCCAGTGCAGTCATTCAAGGCTAATTTTTGAGTAATGAATTAGACTGTCCAGCTGTTGTTTTCTTTGGTTATTGAAAGAGCCCAGCATGCGATAATAATGTCAAATATTTACTCAACACTGGGTATGTGTGTCAGGTCTTATTATGCATGACAAGGATCCACAAAACAGATGTGTATTGGTTACTTCTCTTGTTGATATGGCCAAATATCCACCAAGAATTAGCTCAAGAGGGAAAAAAATGATATATTTTAGCTCCCAGTTTGAGAGCACAGTCCAGCATGAGAGTGGAAGCTTCTCGTGGCCATAGCAACAGAGACACCAAGTTTCTTGCTCACATCTGAGTGAACCAAGAAGCAGAAAGGGGCAAGACACAGGGTCATACTAAGACCTCAAGACCCCAGCTCTGAGAAATGCACCTCCTCCAGCTAGGCCCCACTTCCCAAACGTTCTAAACGTCCAAAAGAGCTCCACCAGCTGGAGGCCAAGTATTCAAACACACGAGCCTGTGGGAACCATTTGACAGATAAACTATAACCCATTCTCACCTCACCAGAGGCCAGTCTCCTCCTAATGGTGACCTGAATACCATCCCCTTGTCCTTCCCATGAACTTTCTTCCTACAATTAGCCCTTGTCTCTCCTGCATAATGAAAATTTCCCTCTTTCTTGGATTGTTTCCAGGACCTGACAGACACGTCCTCCTTTAAAACAAAAAGAAGACTCCTTTGACATTCTGTCCCCTCCAGACACGGCCTCATTCCTCAACTCAATCACAACACAACCTCTTCCTGCAAACGCTGTCTGCGGTCACTGCTGATCTTCTAATCCCCGCTCTTGCCTCTGCCTACTCCACCAGCCTTCTTTATCTGCCTGCTCCTTCAAGGCTGTGTCCCACATCTTTCCCAGTGTCCATCTAGACTCATCTTTCTGGGCCAGCCCTCTCAGGTACCCCTTCTTTGTGCTCATTAAAAACAGCCTAAGACTAGCTATGGTCTAAGTTACAACCGAGTGTCTCCTCTCTCTGGCACATCCGAATCTCAGCTCTGATTGAGAAAGGAAAGCTCTGCTCTCTGCTGTAGGAACTTCAAGTGTAGAAGCTCTGAACAGAAGTTACCAAAAGATGAGCCTTCCACTTGAGAGACAAGAGACTCTCGCCATCAAATGACGAACTGAGGAGAATCAAGAGGCTGGAAGTTCAGTCAGGACCCAAGAGGTAGGGTCGTCAGAGAAGGAAGGTGACAGCAGCAGAAGACACTAAGCCAGTGTTTCTCAACCTGTGGGTCACAACCCCTTTAGAGTCGAATGACCCTTTCACAGGGGTCACATATCAGATACCCTGCAGATCAGGTATTTACAATACAATTCATGACAGTAGCAAGCTTACAGTTATGAAGTAGTAACGAAATAATTTTTATGGTTGGGATCACCACAACAGGAGGAAAGGGTCACAGCATTAGGAAGACTGAGGACCACTGTTCTAAACCTTCCAGAGGAAGCAGGAAAAGGAACGAAAGTAGAGTGCTAGACACTGAAAACAGTTCAGCCATGTCAGCATCTCACCCAGAGCCACTCCAAAATGAGCACAACTCACTTAAGATCAAGCCTGAACGCTGTCTTTATGCCAACACAGTCCAGTTTAACAGCAACAAAAATGCCAACCACTTTTATACAAAATACATTTGAAGCATGTAAGATGAATTAATAAAAATTAATTCACATTATTAATAAAAAAAAACCAGAGTCAAATACTGGGGTGAAAAACCAAGAGATCAGAGGAACAGGACAAGCCACAGACAACCTCACCTCACTGACACCTCAGTCTCCAAAGAGGCCTACTTCCTGTCTCCCCTCACCTATATGCCTTTCTGTCCTGCCATCTCATTTCCTCTCTCTGCCCAGCTACATCACTTCCTCTTCCTGCCCAGCTGTCACTTCCTGTCTGTCTGTACAGACCTCCAGACCTTTATGGTTAGTGCAGGGATTAAAGGTATGTCCCAGCACACCTGGCTCTGTTCCCAGTGTAGCCTTGAACTCACAGAGATCTGGATGGATCTCTGCCTCCCAAGGGATAGGATTAAAGGCGTGTGCTACCATTGCCTGACCTCTATGTTTACTATAGTGGCTGGCTTTTTCCTCTGATCCTCAGATAGACTTTATTAGGGTGCACAATATGTTGGGGACACAATACATCACCACAGAAGCATGAACAGTTTTGATCTTTTATAGATGTAATACAAAAGCTTTTAGGGTTGTTTATGGTCATATTGTTGCATACGCCTGGGCAGGTCTCACAACCTGGCTGTCCTTCATAATCTTATTTCTGAGCTGTGGAGAACTATGTCCTGACTGTTAGACAGGGGAGCTGGTGTGGTTGATGAATTAGGTGTGTAAGTTGAAGGTCAGATATGGTCTTCGGTGGTCAATGCCAAGCACCATCTGTGGCCGAACTCTAATCTCTATGAGTTTAATATTAAACAGAAAGTGCCATGAGCTTGCTGTCTAGTGATGTGAATATGTGGTTAGCAGCCAGCCACCAAGATTGGTAGGATATTAACTGGAATACATTGCAAGCTCCATCAAGAGTAAAGGACAAAGAGAACTTAAAATAAGAAGCAGGAAATGATAAAACGGTATTTAATTTGGACATGTGCCTCCCAGTGCATCTGAAGAAAAGTCAACAAAGTGTAAGTACTAATGAGGGAAGTGAGAGATGAGCCGTAATTACTCTAAAAGATACAAGGACAGGAAATCAGGTAGGAGCTAGCAGTGTTCTTTTGGGCTACAGTGATGGCCTTGTGTGCCTGTAAAGAGAAATGAGCATTTATCTCTGAAAAAAAAAAAAGAAAGATGGGATTGTGCATAAAATAAGCACACCGTTAGGGAACATCAAGATGATCAAAATGGTTCCTCTCTCCCATCGTAATGGGTTTCTAGAAGTCATCCGCCGTCAGTAATCCCTTGATTGCAGCATTTTCTGTGTCCTAAGATCAACCCAACTTCTCCAGGGAAGTCAAGAATGCTGAGGAAAGAAACCATCTTTAAGGTCAGATGTCGGTAAGATCTTTGTCACTTACCAACTCTGTGATATGAATTGGGCCTTCACCTGTCTGACCTTCATCCAGGGTTAGCTCAACAAAGTAGAAAAATATCTCTTTCAAGGTTCTTGAAAGAACTACAGATAACATAAAGCTGCTGGCACAGGAGAAATAGCAAATAAACCTCCTCAGGTAGTGACAGCAAAAATTGAGAGAAAGTAAAGACTCCGCTGATGACAAAGCCCTTCTCTTCTCCAAGAGTTCTAATCCCAGTGTCCTGGGCCACACACCTGTGTACCTCACCCATACCTGGGGAAGCTCTCAAACTCTTCAATCAAAGCTTGGAGGACAATGAAGCCGGGGCTGGGTCTTGGGGAGCCAGCTGCTCCACTGAGGCTGTTTCCACAGTGGATATGATCTGCATGCTAGCACACTCAGGCACCAGCAAGTGCAAATCCTCCATGGAGAGGGTTTCTTAAATGGACTAGAACATTTCATCTTTAAGCGATCGGTTGTCCAGTGGCAAAGAGGAACCCGTTCTTACAACCTTCCTCTGCACCTCACGGTGTGAAGCATTTTAAAACATGCTTTATCGATTCTATGTTAAATGCAACTTTATGTGATAATTTTAGTTCCATGTTTTGCCAAAGAAAATAGAAACCTATTGGGACAATATCTTTGCTTTTAATACCAAATGCCTGCATTGTATTCTCAACCATGGAAATGACTATTGTACCCATCAGAGACCTGAATGAGGGAAGCAGGGGTGAGGAACTAGCTGTGTGTGATGCAGGGGTGGATGGGGAAGATTTTACCTCCATGTCTCTCTTATCCATGTGTCCTTTGTACCAAAAGACACTCCTGTGACCTGGTGTCTCCAAATTAGGGTTTGTTATGGTGTTAACATCCATGGATGAATCTGGTTCCTCTCGCTTCACTAAAGTGTCACCGTGTTGTATGTGACTTGCCTTCCTCCCTCTCACATCACTGGTTTCAGCTGAAATCAGTGCCATCTCTGACAGGAATATTTCTCAGAGAGAGGGAAATATAATGTCTGAAATTTCCTTTGTCCAACTTTGCCTGTTACCCATGTTCTGAGTGTAATAGTCAAACAATCAATGCTTAGCTCAATGTCTAGAAGTCCCCCACTGTTTCTTCTAGAAGCTTCTAGAAGCTTTAGAACTTCAGCTTATACATTAAAGCATTTGGTCCACTCTTGGTTGATTTTGTTATAAGGTGTGAGACAGAGGTTTGGTTTTATTCTACGTGTGGATGACCAGTTTCCCCAAAACCATTTGTTGAGAGGATTGTTATTTCCCTACTGTATATTCTTGGATAAAAGCATTAAAGCTTCTCAAAAAAAGAAAAATGATCTTATATCAAATAATCTCGCTTTCTGGTGTATTTCCAAGGAAGTTGAAATCAAGATCTCAAGGGTATGTCTGCCTTCCCATGTTCACTTCTGAATTATTTGTAATAGCTGAGATGTAGAAACAACCTACGTGCCGGGCGGCGGTGGGGCTCACCTTTTATCCCAGCACTCGGGAGGCAGAGGCAGGAGGATCTCTGTGAGTCCGAGGCCAGCCTGGTCTATAGAGCGAGGTCCAGGACAGGCACCAAGACTACACAGAGAAAACTGTCTCGAAAAACCAAAAAAAAAAAAAAAAAAAAAACCTACGTGAACAAAAGAGTGGAATGAGTGTTTGCACAACGCACTTGTAATCAGCCTTGAAAACTGTGCGATTTGTAACAACTCGGATGACCACGGAAGACACAATGCTAGGGGAAATAAGCCAAACGAAAAAGACAAACACTGCGTGTTCTTACTCATTTAGAGAATCTTAAAACACCACACTCACATCAACAGAGAAGAATGGTTGCACTAGTTATCTTGTCTTGGTCCTGGAAGGCTGCTTGGGCCAACTCAGGAGTAAAGAAAGGACAGACACACAGACGTGTGAACAGGAAAGCTGGGATCAGGTGGACTGTGCTCACTCTGATGCTGTGCCACATGGGTGGGGGAGTCAGCTAGCTGGTGTAGGGACGCGGTCTCTGGTTGCAGTCATCCAGAAGGAGGAAGCTGCAGTTGCTAGTTCTTGCTCACACAGGTAAATCCTTCATAAACACTCAAAGCAGAGGAAGGTTGTGCCATTCCTCTGAGCCTCACGTGGGGAAGGCTGTGCCCTCCCATGGATCTGAGTCACTGGGGTCCTTGACATGTCTGTGCCCATAATACATTTTCACTCAGGACTTCATCTGCTCCCTACAACCAGGCCTTGGGGGAAAGAGGGTGGGAGATTCTGGCCAAGAAGTACAAAGCTTAAGCTGTACAAGGCCGGTGAGTTCTGGAGTTCTATGTACGACAATGTGACTATCATTGACAGTGGTCTACACTTTAAGCTTGCCAAGAGAGGAAATCTTGAGGGTCTTTTGTGTGTCCAAGAAAATATTAAGTATGCTAGGTAATACATACTGAATTAACTTGTGGGGGAAATCTCATAGTATATATGTATATAAAGCCATTAAGCTATATATCTAAAATACATGCCTTTTTTCTAGTGGTGAGATCAAACCCAGTGCATTGTGTTGTGTGTGGTAGACAAATACTCTATCGTTTATCTTCCCTAACTCACCAATAGACACTATCTTTTTTTTTTTTTCCGTTTTTCAAGACAGGATTTCTCTGTGTAGTTTTGGTGCCTGTCCTGGATCTCGATCTATAGACCAGGCTGACCTTGAACTCACAGAGATCCTCCTGCCTCTGCCTCCCTAGTGCTGGAATGAAAGGCGTGCGCCACTACCACCCAGCAACACTATCTTTAATATAAATTAT
This sequence comes from Peromyscus melanophrys, assembly GCA_902168415.1. Taxonomy (NCBI): domain Eukaryota; kingdom Metazoa; phylum Chordata; class Mammalia; order Rodentia; family Cricetidae; genus Peromyscus; species Peromyscus melanophrys. The sequence continues at coordinate 48,621 of CABHPR010132856.1, forward strand.
TCACTACAATGTTGGAGAAAGCTTGTCAAGTGATAAAGTTAGAAACAACTTCTATACACTGGAAGAGAATGAGAAAGGATGAGATCAAAAACGAGAGACTAAAATTGAGTTATGAAAAAGAGAAATTGAGGAGTTAGGGAAGACTACATTTTAAAATTCGTAAACTATGACGCCTCTAAGCTGAAAAACAAACAAAAAACTTGGAGTTGGAGGAGAGGGCATGAAGAATTTCCTGAGTGATAGCAATCGTGGTTCAGTTGAAAGAACAGTATTGAACTTCAAATGAAAACAACGTTGAAGAAGATAAGCACAGGGCACATTCAAGACGTGGAGGGGGCAAGCTGCGGTGACAAACTCACTCCAGTGCTCAGGACACTCCCTCTGGAGGACAAGAGAGAGGGAGAGAAAAGGGGGTGGTTCTAAGTAAGGAAATGCATGCAAAGAGAATCTAGATGAAACCCCAAAAGGAGCACTATTCAAAGAAAGATTAAGGCACATAGATACAAAAAAAATACTTTAACAGTTCCTTTTTATAGGTACAAAAAATATTTTAACAGTTTCCCTTTCATAGATACAAAAAAATATTTTAACGGTTTCCTTTTCCGTGGTCTGCTTTGGAATTCATCCAAAGCCAACTGCAGGCCTGCCTGTGGAGAGCCTGTCTCTCTTCTTACATCTCCCTGCTGTCTTTCCACCCACAGCCTGTTTTTGCAAAGTCTAAGAAAAAGGAAGTGAAATTCAAATCACCTTATTTCCCTGATGATTGGCCTTTTGGCTTAGGGTTCTGAGCTGGGATATGTGGCTGAAGTGTGGTTTGTAGAATGTGGGCTTCTTGTTTGGTTGATCTTCCTTTGGGCTGTGGCATCCGGAGGTCCCCCAACTTACCACATCAAGTCTTGTTTAGGTACAGAAGAGAAAGACGCAACAAACAGTTGAGTAGTTGGACCCTGCTGTGTTCCTTCTAAACAGCCCTCAGTGGAATTCTAGCAAATCTCAGTAAAAATGCATACCGCAGTCTGAATGATGCAGTCCTGGGTGTGTGTTCACCAGGAACTGGATCCAACTAGATTTCAAGTCTGCATCAGCAAAGACTTTATGATGCATCTGTATTATATAATGCCAACAATAATGTAACTAAGGGGAGTTCTTGTTTATAAAAGTTTATGTGGCTATATGTATGCGTGTTTGTCTGTGTGGAAGTGTGCACACATGAGTGCAAGTGCCGGTGAAGGCCAGAGGAAGGCATTGGATCCCCTGAAGCTGGAGTTACAGGCACTTGTGGACATGTGCGTGTTGATATCACAACAGCATTAAGTGCTCTTAACTGCTGAGCCATCTCTCCAGCCACAGTAAATAAAAGGCATTCTAAACTGCTCAGCAAGCTAAGCTGTTTTCAAACATTTTAGCAGTAAATATCCACATACAAGAAGCCACAGTGAATGCAAGTGGTATTTCTCTGCTCAGTAAGACAAGCTCAGCCTGGGATCTCAGGAAAGATCTTCCTCGCTATTAGTACAGACCGTCACATACACGGGTCAGCTCTAACATGGCTTCTTTGTATTATTTTAATATTTCAAGCCATTCCCTAATCTGACCTGCTTTTCACATACACAAATATGTCAGGTTTTGATTATGACTTACAAAACTATAGAACAAGGCAGAAAAGAACATTTGCACCTGATGTATATACTATAGATTATATATATATATATATATATATATATATATATAGAGAGAGAGAGAGAGAGAGAGAGAGAGAGAGAGAATAAAAGCAAGCTTTCTGCCACCATAAAGTTCCTTCTATATCACCATGACCCACAATCTGGGGAAAGACAACACACCAGCACACATCTGGAGATTCAGCAGCCTCACGGGGCACCCAAGAAGTTTGCGGGGGGCGATCCCAAGCGGTCGAGAAGAAGTATGTCATGTCTCTGCCTTGGTGACAAGCATTTTTATTAGAGTCATTATCAGAAGATAAATTATCCTTTTCCCCCTCACTTTTGAAAACTGGAAGAGTCAGGAAACAGCAAAGAGAAAAAAGAAGAGACGTAGCATAGCCCAGGAGTCCCATGTTGTCACAGATTTTAGCACAGCCCAGGAGTCCCATATTGTCACCAACTTTAGCACAGCCCAGGAGTCCCAGGTTGTCACAGATTTTAGCACAGCCCAGGAGTCCCACGTTGTCACCAACTTTCACCTGTGAACCTACATTCCACTGAGCTCCCACCCGCCTCGGAAAAGTGGGCCATTCTATTCCCAATTTCAGCTCAAGAACTTATTTCATCAAGATAAATCTTTTGAGAAAAGCCACCTAAGACAGAAATTTCAGACCCAGTGAGGAGAAGAGCTCTTCGAAGATGGAACTGACCTGACTCAGAGAAGAACACTTGCCCTATGTGTTGTCTACTAATGGACTTGAAACAGTTTACAGTCCTTTGGTTATTGACTCACCTCCCTGGATCTTCAACCTTTCATTTTCCTTGGAATAATTACTTCATAATCCGATTGTCCATATCTGAGGTATTCAGGTTAGGGTGTGACAAAAAAAAATCAAACTTAATTATTCAAGTTCCGTACCCCTAGAGTGACCTTATTCCTGACTGGGGTGCTTGTTTGGTTCTGAGGCAGGAGAATTAAAAACTGTGGTGGAGGAAATTCCAGAACTTAACATAAAAAGTGGCAAAAATTGGAAGCCTGGCAACCCTCAGCCTACCTGGGCTTCATTCAGCCAAAGGAGCATGCCCAGAAAACCTTGCTGTTAAAAGAACTTGACAGATTGGGAAACTGTGCTAAGGATCCATAAAAGGTCACTGTGGACCTGACTTTGTCTCTTTTTTGTCTTCTTGGACCCAGGTCATGGATGAGAGGTGGCACACCTCTAGGCTGTCCTATGTCCCCCTTCATAAACTGTCCCCTTTCCTGTAACTACCCATGTGTTGCTCGCTGCACGATTTGTTGTAAAGCAAGGAGCCGGGAGCTCCAGCTGGGGCCTTCTGCATCTGTTAAAGATCCAGGCCAAACATTATCTGGAAAGACAAACTGAGGAACTGCACGCAGGTCTGTGACGCAGCTAAGCGGTCGACTCTCAGTGTCGTGCTTCGCCATTCATTTCCCCCATCTCTCTTCCCACACCGTTCTTGAATTATACATTCTCACTTGGATTTTCCGGCCCCTAGCACAATCCTGATTCACTGTTTGATTCATCCTCCCTCCGGGAACATAAAGAAAAGACAGTCATTGTGTCTAGTTCTCCTTTATACACATTCAAGATGACTTAATTTCTAGGTGAAACCGAAACTGGCCGGCTCTTGATGAATGTTAATCTTTATTTTGACCGCAGAATCAACCCAATGGGCCATCGTGTGTGTAAGTGCACCCGCAAATCAGCCCGTTAAATGGACAACGCCTGAAGCTGTAGATACGCAATCCACACTGCACGCAGCTTTGTTCATTTGTTTAGTCTGCAGCAGGGATCCAACTGCCTCTCTTCAGTCCAGAGCGGGGATGCTGAGACGTTGTACAAACAGCATGCAACTTTCCAAGCTTCGGGAACATTCGACTGAAACTTTGACTGGAAGGAGCCTGTGGTACATTTGCATGAGAAGCTGTTATTTAAAACCTCTTTTACATGTGATGAACTCATATCCACAATGTTTGGGCTCAACATGCATGAGGACTTGGCAGGGGTCTGTGGGAGGCGTTCCCTGTCAAGGGAAACAATAGAGGAAGAAAAGACTGGCTCATATGTTATCTCACACACACACACACACACACACACACACACACGGTTTCTCCTATTTAAAAATAAAATAGAGAATAACGTCTCCTCTCAGTCACTAATCCTTAGCTTCCTACTATAGAGAGTCCCAATAAAACATGATGAACACTCCTGTATTTTTTGAAGAGTGAAGTAGTTAGATGTTAACCAGGATCCACCTTGTTGTTGTTATGTCAAAGTCACAGAAGTTTAAAATGCCCACGGTTTCTGAGTTGACCCCGCACAGCATACATTTGGTTTGTTTCAAGGACATCTGAAAGCGCTACACATTCTCCTCTGACATGGGGCTTTGGGGGCCTGCATTGTTAGCTTTGAGGCTGCTGGCCCTTGATATTTACCAGGATCATATTCCCTTGAAACATAGGTCTAGAATTTTACTCTCAGCTGTAGACAGCTCTTTAAGAAGGTTGCTGGAAAGGGTTAGACGGGCAGTTTATGCCTGAGGCTCTCATCCCCACGAAGGCGGTGTTCTATCCAATGTTCCGGTTGAACCTGTGGGTCATTCAGGCTAGAGAGCTGCAATGGCTGCAAGAAACGAAGCCTTGGGCTGCCTTGGTGAGCCATGGAGGTTTATTTCACTCTTAGTAGGGGATTTATGTAGCTGGAGAGCTTCTCTCCAAGTCCCGCCAAGCCCTGGCAGTTCCACAGCCCACTTATAAAATAAACACACAGACGCTTATATTATTTAAACTGTTGGGCCATTAGCTCAGGCCTACCACTGACTAGCTCTTACACTTAACTCAGCCCATTTCTGTTCATCTGTATGTCGCCACATGTTCAGTAGCTTTACCTCTTGCCTTTACATGCTGCTCCCTGGACGGCCGCCTGGCGTCCCCTCTTGGCTTCCACCTCCCAGCCTCTCTTCTCTCTTTGTTCCGGCTATTCCATACTTCCTGTCTGGCTACTGGCCAATCAGCGTTTTATTTATCAGTCAATCACACCAACATATATTCACAACGTACAGGACATCCCACAGCAGATTTAGTAGGGTTTTCAAAGACTATGGGGATGTTTAGTTTTGAAAGAACAGGCAGCCTAACGGGATGCAGGGAGCATGCAGAAGGCTAGACAGGAGTGATGTTGGTGAATATGGAAAAGAAGGAAAAGTAAAAGAAAGTTCTTTAGTATTGGTGAAATTATTAAGGCCATTCCACGTAGTTAAAAGGGAGATTTATTTAATGGTGTAACTTACAAATGAAGGGATAGGTAGGTTGCAGGTTCTGGGAAAGACTCAGCACAGTCCGGCGGTGTTCTCTGGAGAACTCTCCTCCGTCTTCCTCTAGTGCCCAGCTTCCAAGCAGGAAGAGAGCGCCACAGGGCATCTGGATCTCGGGTCTTCAGGGCCCTCCCTTGGCCCTGCCTTGTGGGCGTGATAGTTACCGAAGCCTCAATGGGGGTTGGAACTTCCAGACCAAAGCTGGAATGGCTACCCACTACACTTTAGGAAGAAGAACCGATACATCTTTTGTGAATTAGCTTTTGTGTTACTGTAACAAAATTCTCAGGGCAGTTTGGGTATGAAGAAAGGACATTTCTTTAGGTCAGTGTAAGAAACTCAGCATTTCAAGATGAAGTTGCTCCATGGTTTTGGCCTTTAGGGAAGGCGATAGATGACATCACATTCAAGTAGGGCATTGTGGGAGCCGAGAGCCACGTTTCAAACTAACAGAGACTGGGGCAGGGGCAGGGGCGGGCTTGTGCTCTTTAAATAGCCATTAGTGAGAATTACTATGACATGGAGGTTTACCTATAATCCCAGAATTTGGGAGACTGAGATAGAAAAATTGTGAGTTTGAGGTTAGCCTAGGCTATATAATGAGACTCTGTCTCAAAGCAAACAAACTACCATAGGGTTGCCTGAGAGTTACTGTTGGTTGGTTGGTTGGTTGGTTGGTTAGTTTTGGGTTTTTTTGTTTGTTTGTTTGTTTGTTTGTTTGTCTTTTTTTTTACTCTTTTGGCTCTCTGAAGCCTGACACCCAGCCCCTAAATAAATCACACAGAGGCTTATTATTTCTTATGAATCCCTGGCCTTAACTTGGTTTGTTTCTAGCCAGTTTTTCTTAACTAAATTACCCCATCTACCTTTTGACTCTGGGATTTTACCTGTCTCTATTTCTGTATATCTTTTGCTTTCCTTCTTATTCTGTGTCTGGCTGTGTGGCTGGGTGGCTGGCCCCTTCTTTTCTTTCTTCTCGATCTTCCTTCCCAAATTTCTCCTCCTATTTATTCTCTCTGCCTGTCAGCCCCGCCTATCCTTTCTCCTGCCTAGCTATTGGCCATTCAGCTCTTTATTAGGCCATCAGGTGTTTTAGGCAGGCACAGTCACACAGCTTCACAGAGTTAAAGAAATGCAGCACAAAAGAATGCAACACAACTTTGCATCATTAAACAAATGTTCCACAGCATGAACGAATGTAGCACATCTTAAAATAATATTCCACAACAAGTACCCTGATCCCTTCTGAGAGCAGTGGCCCCAGGGATCTGATGATCCATCTCTTAAAGGTTCTACCACTCCTCTGTATCACCTCTGAGGCCTTGGACCAAGCTTCTAACAGATGAACCCTTGAGAATCACTGAAACCACAGCCAATCAGCAGCATCTTCATAAGAGAGCAGATAAAGGGGATAAGACGGCAGGAGTGAGCCACAGCAGTCACTTCAAGGATTCCATCCAGAAGCTGAAAGGAAAGACCTGTTAGGAGTAGAAGCCTGCTTGCAACAGGTCAGATAGAAGACTGAATTCAGGGAATCTTAAACCTTGAACAAGTCCAGCTTCCTTCTTGCACAATGGAGACAAAGCTGAGGCCCAGCCAGAAAGGAGTGGACACAGAACTTAGTTTTCTCAGCTCGCTGGCAGTCCTTGGTCTCCTGGGGTTATTATACAATTGTCTTATGAATAAGCCACAAATCTTTTTGTTGTTGTTGTTGTTGTTGTTGTTATTGTTGTTACAAATAATAGAAACCCCAACCTAATTTAACTGGTACCTGTAAAGGAAATGTGTGGGTTCACCTAACTGTGAAGTCCAGAGGCTTCAGGTAAGGTTTGATCTTACAGTTTAACAAAGCCCCTCAGCCCCTGGTTTCTTCCTTTCTAGTCTCTGCCCTGTATCATTTGTGGTTCTAAGATAGCTGTGAACGCATCTCCAGGCTGTGGGATCCCTCACTTACATCCAGCAGAAGACAGAAGGCACAGAGTTCAAAGCAGAGCCCCTGAGATTTGCTCTAATTGGGTTTTCTGAGTCTCGTGTCCACTCAGAACCAATCTCAATGACTGGGGAGACTAATACACTGATTGGGGCCATGCATTCCACCCAAAAGCTTGAGGAGGAACCAGATTCCATACAGCCATGGGTCCCCAAACTGGCATGTGACCTATGCAAAGAAAAGAACAGAAACTAAAGAGTCAATCAGCAGGTGTCTACCATAAGTCATCTGGCTACGTCCCTTTCTCCTTTTCATACCAAACTACGGATTTTTATACCAAATGCAATAATTAATGATAAAATGGTCTGTAAAAAACATTTCAAAGACATCCAGAAGTCAGAGTCACCTTAGCCCTGCTGTATTGAGAAAAGGAAGCAGTATTCAAAAGGGAAAAAGCATCTTAAAGGGAAAGAAATTTAGAGTGAATAGACTTACATTGACATAAGTGCGATCAAGTCTTTGCCCTGGAAACATTCTAAGCTAAGTTGTTCAAAGTTAGGTAAAGTCTGGGCCTGCTCTGTGTTGAGGCCCCACCCCCTCACTTCATCCCCGGCCTGGGGTGGTAGCAAATGGCCCAGCAGTATGAAGTCTCTTGTCTCTGCCATGACTCTGGGCACTGTGGAGAGTTTGGTAGACCTTTGAGATTCACTTCAAGATTACTCCCAGCTTGGGAATCGTTTGTTTTGTTTGTTTGTTTTCAGCAATATTACATAAGGAAGTCTTCAGCAACCACCAGTCCATGCTCCTGAGGGCCGTTTGACCACAGAAGGCCTTCAATTCAAAACACATTACTTGTGGGAAGAAAGGCACCACCCAGCACAGACACACCCATCCTAATATTCAGTAAGTTTAATTTCTCACTTCTAGGCACTTCCTCACAGTGCTGTCAAAACATGAGGAATCCAGTTAAAAAACCAGAGGCTGAAACCACAGTCGGCCCCCCAGAGCCCCTAGAACAGAGCTGTCTGAGCAACATGTCTGAATGTTGATCCATCTGGCTGGTGTAGACAGATGATATAACCTTTAAAACATTGCCACTCGCCAATCAGAACAAACAGACAACCCAATTGGTCACTGATCCTCGAGGTTACCTTTTCTTACCAGGTAACTATCAGTCTTGCTCTGCTGATGGCCAAGAAAACTCAAGGACAGAAACCTGTGTGAAATTTTGAGAAGGGTTAGCAAAAGGCTCCTGTGAGTGGTGAGGAGAGGCATCCCTGCCCCTCCCAAGTCAAAGGAGTCAACCCCTCCCCAGGCCCAAGTGAAAAGAAAAAGGAAAGAAGGGAAGAAGGAACTCAGGCAGGAACTGGGAGGAGACAGGCAAGGCTGCTGTGGGATGTCTTTCTCTACACTGTGAATGTGTGTGGCTCCCGTTGGATAATAAATAAAGCTGTTTTGGCCTATGGCAAGAAAACTTACAGCCCAGAAATCCAAGCAGAGAGACAGAGAGAAGAAGGGCAGAGTCGGGAGAGACTGGAGCCCGCTGACCAAGGAGCAACAAGATGTCATCAGACCCGTAACACCACGGCCATGTGACAACATACAGATTTATAGAAATGGGTTAATTTAAGATGAAAGAGCTAGCTAGCAAGAAGCTGAAGCCATAGGCCCTACAGTTTGTAACTAATACAAGCCTCTGAGTGATTATTTTATAAGCGGCTGTAGGACCGCAGGCTGGGTGGGACAGGAGAAACTTCCGGCTACACAAGGCTATTGGAGAAGATCGAGGAAAGGAGACTAGGAAGTGAGGAGAAAGGAATGGGGACTTGACTGACAGACCGGGGATGCACCAGAAGGACAAAGGAGGCTGAGACTTGGAACATTCAAGCACGTAGAGGGGGAAAAGGTAGTGAAGAAAAGCAAGAGAAATAAGGCAGAGATGTTAGAGAAGTGATGAACCCAGTAAGAAAAACGATGGCCTCTGGGTTAACATTGTCTCCCCCCACTGTTTGATGCAAGGCTCGGCCAAAGTTTTCTGTAAGGTGCCTTTGGGGACCTCCACCTTGGGGCCCCATATCCACGCTCAGGTCTCACTCCTCCTACTCCAGACCCACGCCCTCAAAGAGTCCACCAAGCAGCAGCCCTGCCCCTCAGCAAGCCTGCCAAGGGTCAGCTCCTCCCCCAGGGGCTGATCAAGACCACACCTACAGGCCACTTAAGTCCTGGTAGCCATATTTGCCATGTGATTCCTCTCCTGATCTCCTGAGGGTCACCCAGGAGGTGCTTTGCTCTGTTCATTCAACCTGGATTTATTAATTCAGTTTGATTGGTTTATTATATCAGCCAATAATCAGGGATTCAAAGCTTTTCAGTGCCAAATAGTATTTTACATTTTACACAATACCAAGAAATGTGAGGACCACATGGAAAAGAAAAATGTTTTAAAGGCAAAAAACGAAAGTGTCCAAATGGCCGTGACTTTTCAATGGTTTTCAAAATGCCTTTTGACCTACAAAATATCAGTTTTCTATATTCAGCTTACCTGTTCCACAACTGATGATTTGATCGCCAATGGAAAATCCACAGACAGAAGAAAGAAGGAAAGGTCAGTGCTGAAATAGATAACGCCAATAAAAGGTCCATGTTATCAGTACCGCCCAAGCCAGCACAGACAAATAAGGGTTCTTGATCTCCCAGTCAGCTTGGGTTGCCATGGCAAAATACTACAGACCATTGCCTTAGTAACATAAGTTTTATTTCCTCACAGTTTCTGTCTTAGTCTATCCAGGCTTCTATGACAAAAACCTTAGTCCGGGTAATTTACAGACAGCACAAATCTGTTGCTCACAATTCCCGAGTCTGAGAAGTACACCATCAAGGTGCCCGTGGATTTAGCACGTAATGAGGGCCTGTTCCTCACAGTGACACGTTCTATATATCCTTACATGGTGAAAGGTTGAACAGCCTCTCTCAAAAATCTTTTATAGGGATGTTAATCCCATTCCTAAGGATGGAGTCATCATCGTTATGGTCTGAATCTGAAATATCCCGAACACAAGCTCATGTTTTGAACACGTGTTCCCCAGCTGTGGTGCTAATCTGGGGAGCTGTGAAACCTTTGGGAGATGAGGCTGAAGTGAAGGAAACAGGTCCCCAGGAGTGGGACTTTGAAGGTCACAGTTTAGTCTCAAGTGTCTACCATAGTCCATGCTTCCTGATCGGCTGTGATGTGAACAGGCTTCACCACATCCTCCCACTGCCATGAATTGAGCTGCCCCAGCTTGCCATCCTAGCCACTAATGGACTAAAATTCTCTGAAAATGTAGGCCAAACTAAATCTTTCCTTCCCTAATCTATTTGTTGATGGCATTCTGGTCCCAGCGAGTGATGAGTATGATGGTTAAAGTGACAAATATGATGACCTGATCACCTCCTAAAGGCTCTGTCTTTGAGGAGCAGCACCTTGCCCACTTGGATTCTGTATGTCCATTTCTAGGGGACACAGTGATGAAACAGCACATGGAAAGTAGTGGTCCGAGATCAGGCGACAGCACAGGCAGCTTCTGGGGAGGTCGTCTTGCTGCTTGGCAGACACTTCCTTTCTCACGGAGTCTTCACACACATTACCTTTTTCTCCCTCTTAAAAGGACACTAATCCCATGATAAAGCCCTTGTCCTACAGAACCTCACCTAGTATTAACCACTCACTCCTCAAGGGCCCCATTCCCAAATAGCACCACACTGGACCTTGGTGTTTCAACATATGGGTATGGGAGGTGCATAAGCATTCAGTTGGTGTCATTTTAGGAGAGACTTTTCATTCATGTTCATCTTAAGCTATTATTAGTGTGATAGGTTTGTTTTGTTTTGTTTTGTTTGCTTGCTTGTTTTTTTTTTTTTTTTTTTTTTGTTTTTTTGTTTGTCTCTGGAAAAGAAGAGCCAGGCTGTATGACATTCCCTTGGGGATCCTCTCCCAGCTGAATATTACTACAGTGTACATGGGAGAGAGTCTCCAGATGGCCACATCAGAGCTTTACACTCGACACCTAATGATAAAGTTTTCAGATCAGGCCAGAGTTCTCATCCATTATAGTCAGTAGCTCTACAGCAGATGTGGGGCCAAGAATTACTCCAGCACCAGAAGCCACACCAATTTCCTATCTCTGATCCACCCCTACTCACTCTTATATCCCCCAAGCTTGACTACAGAGCTCTCCTTCTTTCTAACAACTGATAGTTGCTGCTAGAGTTTGAGGTTGTATCCCTGCCCCCCAAAAAAATCCTGTGTGGCTCTGTCCTTAGCGCCTCTGTCTGTGTCACCAGGTCCACTGCAGCCAAGATGATGTGTGGCGCGCCCTCCGCCACGCAGCCGGCCACGGCCGAGACTCAGGAGATCGCCGACAAGGTGAAATCCCAGCTTGAAGAGAAAGAAAATCAGAAGTTCACCGTCTTCAAAGCCATATCCTTCAGGCAACAGGTGGTGGCTGGCACCAACTTCTTTATCAAGGTTGATGTTGGTGATGATAAGTTCGTGCACTTGAGGGTGTTCAGAGCCCTGCCTCATGAAAACAAGCCCTTGACCCTGTCTTCGTACCAGACCAACAAAGAACAACACGATGAGCTGAGCTACTTCTGATTCTGCAGCCCCTGCAGCCCCATTTGCCAAATACTTCATCTTTTTCTTCTGTGTTTGGGACCACAAAGTAAATACCCCTCTGTGATGGAGGGGATGGGGTTAAGCGGCTTCTTCTGTGATTCCCAAATTGCATTGTGTTTGTTTTCTTCCAAGTAATTATTTTCAGGAAGCTATCTATGATCTCTCTCTAAATATATATTTTTAGAGTCTATAAAAAAAAAAAAATCCTGTGTGTTAATGGCTTGGTCCCCAATGGGTACTATTGGGAATTGATGAAGTCCTTGAGAAGTACGGTTTTGTAGCAGGTCCTTGAGCCATGGAGGGTGTGCCCTTAAAAGGCACTGTGGCAGCTTTACATTTTTTTCTCTCTTTTGCTCTCTGGTTTATGATGTAAGCAAGTCCCACCACACACATTCTGCCACATTATCTGTTAAGATCAATCCACGTGAGTCTGTTTAATGGGTAATTGGGATTTATTAAGATATAAACTGGGCAAATACACTAACGAATACAGAACCTAGTAAACAGCTGAAGTTGTCCTCTGTTCTGCCCAGGAGCGAATGCATCTGGCCATCCGGTGTCTGATCGCTCCAAGAAGAACAGCATGAACCCTCCTTCTTTCCTTTTAAGAGGTCATGTACCCAGGCAAGAGGTTATGTACACAGACAAGAAGCATCACCTCTTTTGAACTAGATAGCCCAAGGTCATGGATGGAGCAAATATCACTACACTTTCCCTTTTTGTCTAAATAAGAAGGTTCTAAATCTAATACAAACTATATACGATAAGAACAATTATCAAGTATTGTCCAGGATAAATAAAGGGTGATGACATACACAAAATGGAACCACAGCCAACTGGAACAACGCCAAGTAAGAAACATACTAAACATAGATAAATGGCAAATTACAGAGGTTGTTCCAAAAGCTGTCCTATCCTGAAGAATCTAAATCTAATACCTAATGTGCTCTTAGCTAAGATATGAAATGATTGTAACTGTAACTATCTAGTCTTCAACCCCATCAAAGACCTGAGGAGGAAAATAATATTACCTGAGTAAACAGGAAGTACAAGCCAACAGCTATGGAGAGATGCAAGAAACGACAGAGACCGCTGGCTGCCTGGACAGTCACCCAGTGTTTCTCTGCAATGCTGGGGTATCCACCTATGGCTATAGGCCTAGAATAGCTGACCAATTTCAGAAGCAGGAGTTTTAAAAGACCATCTTACCCTGTCTTGGCAAGGTTCAGCAGTTACTTTTCCTTACATCCTGCTCATCTGGAAAGGACAGCATGCTTACTGTCAGCAGTCAAGGCAAGGGCAGTTCTTTGCCCAACAAGTCATTTATTGCCAAGAAGAAGACAAACTCCATATGGAGTGTCTTTGATGCCCAACATCCTCTTGGAAGTAGATTGGTGCTGCCAGGAGCAATGGGGTCTCACATCAACAGAATTTGAGGCTATTAAAACATTTAAATGTCATATTCTCTAGGTCTATGAGGTGTTTGAAGATTACCTATCCATCTGACATCCATTTTGTGTGTATCTAGAAAACCTAACACGACTATAAATATGACGAGCATGGGTGACTATTAACCTGTAATTCTTATCAACCTAAATAACTTGAAGACTAAGGTTTCACATATAAGAATAAACAGTCGTACAGTATAAAGACAATGACTTCGAATTTGTGACAATATACAAAATATCTTAATCAGAGGTAGAAATGTGTGGCAAGCCACAAGAATATGATATAGGGAGTCCAGCTGTGTATAAAAAGTTATACCTTGACCGACCAAGGGACCTTCAAGTAGGAAGCCATTTATCATGGAATATTTGGTGTTATTCAACTTTAATATTCAGCTGCTCCTCATTATGAATTTCTTGTGCTCATAGTTCCCATAGAATGTGTGTATGTGAGCATCCTGCTCAGGCCAGTACTTGAATAAGGTCACAGTAGGCAGGGCCTTCTGCCTCTGAGCTCCCTGCTCCCTTTTTAGCATTTGAATTGGGTATTTGCCTTTTGCAAATTTCCCCTTTAGCTAGGGCCAGCCTCAAACAAAGCATTGAAGGACTATCAGGAAACAGAAGAGCTGAGGCCATCCCTTGCCTTCAGGCCTAGTGGCACTCCAGAGCAATTGATTGAGAACAAAGGAGGTTTTTGCATATCCAGGTGGAGGGAAAGGTGGAACAGGATTCCTGGGAGACAGAACCACGCAGTCAGACAGAGATTCTGGAGAGGGTAAGGCAGATCTCTTGTAGAGTTTTCCGAGAGCCAGGAGTAAGGAGCTAGGAAGGAGAGATGGAGGATGAAGGAACAAAGGACGAAGATGAGGTCAAAAGCATAAGGGCTTAGTTATTACTGGGGCTACACAGGACAGGAAGAGTAGGTGCAGCGAGGAACTGAGAGTCAGGATGGAACTGAAGCTGTACAGATAGAATTTTGTCATAGAAGAATAAAGTAAGTAGACAAAGAGCTTGGTGTACTTAGATTAATTTCCCAAAAATAATTCTTGCGGTTTGTAGTTTCTCTTCTGGGCCCCTGGGAAGAATATTATTAAGGCTGGTCCTGTACTAATAGTGCAATATGACAACAATATCCTTAACATGTATCAATATACAATATCCTAAACAGACGTAGAACATACACATAGTATGACAAATATAATTTTACATATGTGTCAATATACAAAATATTTTAAACAGAAGTAGGAGCATATGTACAATATGACAAATATAGTTTTGAATTTGTATCAATATACAAATTATCTTAAACAGAAAGAGAAAAATAGTTTAAATTTGTATCAGTATACAAGAATCCATACCAGTGCAAACTATCTAAGGCTGATAGTTTGCTAAATTAGTTTACAAATAGATACAATAATCTACCTTAATATCCTATCCTATCTATCTACCTTTTTTCTTTCCCAAAAGAGATTCCTGAGTCTAACTTTATTGTTCCATCCCCAACCCTAATACAACTTATAACCAACCCCTAACAGATGACAATTATCCATAACCCTGAGAAAACAAAACCTGTTGGGAGAGGGAGTGTTGTTATCTTAGAATTGCTTCCTGCTGTCTAGGGGGTGACAGTATCTCTGTGGGATCCTGTGAAAAACTAAAACAATGGTTACGTCTCATTAGGACTTTCTGTAACATTTGTGGCCAGTCTCAGAGTAATGGGTAAGACTTATCTGAAGTTCTGACTAGAGGTGTAAAATGATGGATTATCTTAGCCACCTTGGAACTGTCCTGAACAGTTTGTAGTCCAAAGCCAATCATTGAGTGGTGTTTATGGGCTCAATGGCATCATTATGAACTGGGTAGAATCATTGTTGTGAGGCCCCATCGTTCTTCTGGAGGCTTCAGAGATTGCTATTAGGAGAATTTATTGTTCACTGTGAAAAACTTAAATATTATTAATATCAAAATGGAAAGTTTAAATTTTTTAGGATAACACTGTATCTAAAGAAAGGTTCCAAAGTGTCAAGAATAAGTATGGGGAGAAATAGAATTTTGACTACAATAGTCCCTAGATTTTTGGTTTTCTTCTGTCCCACACCAGGTGGCTCTTCTGATCTGAGACAGTATTTCTTGATTTTTTTTTCTTTTAACAACATGCTTGGGTTTAGAGAAGGAGAGAGCCACAGTCCAACTCCAAAGCCAGCTTTGATTTATAATTGAGTCAGGACCAAAACTTTTCTAGAAGTAAAGAGATATTGATGTTTAGGCAGTGAGATATTACTCTGTAGAGTATATTGGTACCAATAGGTCTGATTATTCTTTACTTATAAATTTTTTCTGGATAGACTTCCCTTCTGCTTTAGACATCTAGATGTCCAAGGCCGTTTGACTTCTTGAAGATGGATATTTCTATTATCCTGTAAAGACAGAAAACCAGAACCCTGCCCTGACCCTTGTTTGGTGAGTTCTCATTACAACTTGTAGAATTGTCACATTGTTGGATGAGCCGTTATTTCTCCTTATCAGGAAGTTTCTCCTGTTTGAATCAAATCTTTATTAATTTTGATGGTATCCATAGCTTTTCTACTTCAGTGGAAACAAAAGCGAAACCCCTTCCCCAGCGTAGCACATATCCTGGTTTCCATTCTGAGGTCAACTCACCTTTGAAGCAGGCAGGCTGGTTTGGCTCAGTAGCTGTTTTAACTTTTATATTATGTGCATTGGTGTGAGGGTGTCAGATCCCCTGGAGCTGGAGTTTCAGACAGTTGTGAGCTGCCATGTGGGTGCAGGGAATTGAACCCGGGTCCTCCGGAAGAGCAGCCAGTGCTCTTAACCACTGAGCCATCTCTCCAGCCCCCGAACTTGTGTTTTTGATATGCTACTTATTCCAGGTGTTTTGTTGCAGTCATGTAACACTGACTAACACAGTTTCCCAAAGGGGGCTGTGTGAGAGTGACTTCAGTGACAGATGGCGGGACCATCTGAATGGGAAATATTCCCCACAAGCACGTGTGTTTTCACACTTGGCCCCTAGCTGGCAGCAATATTTGGAATGTTGTAGAATCTTTGAGACACGGGGCTCTAGCTGATGGGCATAGGGTACTGAGGGTGGCCCTTGAGAATTGTAGCCCAGCCACGCTTCCAGCCCACGCCTACTTCCTGTCTCTGCCACGATGTGAGCAGCTGTAAATTGCTCAAGCCATATTCCCTGAAAGAGTGAGATGAAATAAATCTTCTTCCCTTTAAGTTTCAGCTGTCAGATATTTCTGTCACAGCCACAACAAAAGTAAGAAACACAGACTGTGAAAAGGCTTAGCCAGGCAGAGTCCAGGCCCTACAACATCCCCAGGTCCCAAGGTCAGCATAACAGAATGTAGACGGAAGCTTCTATGTCCTGCCTAGCCTTGCTGTCTGGATGAAACTCTTCCACTTGCAATCCTGCAGCTGCTTATAAAATAATTACTCAGAGGCTTATATTAATTACAAACGGTTTGGCCTATGGCTCAGGCTTCTTGCTAGCTAGCTCTTTCATCTTAAATTAACCCATTTCTATTAATCTATGTTTTGCCACATGGCCGTGGTGTTACCAGTCTGCTGACATGTTGCTCCCTGACTCTGCCCTCATCTCCCTGTATCTCTCTTGGAATTTCCACCTGGCTCCAATCCTGCCTTACCACAGGCCAAAACAGCTTCATTATTAACCAATAGTAGCAACACATATTCACAGCATACAGAAAGACCATTCCACAGCAACAGATCTGAGGATTTGTTTTGCCCCCAACCCTGGCCCTCTGACAATGACATCATCTTCTCTTGCTCATTTTTAGTTGAGAAGCATACTTACTTTTCAGTATTCTCCCTGACCCAGGATGTTCTTGTCAACTGAACTGTTTCTGTCTTCCATGGCCTCTGAGAGACAGTGCAGGGCACTTGAATTGGATTGGATGGCTGGTTGCTTTCACTTATTTTCATTATTACCCAACACCACAGCCATCTTTCCAGGTTGATCTTGACCCATGACTTCAACTGGTCTTGGGGCACCAGTGGATTCTGAAGTCTTTCTCGTCAGTTACTAGAGTAGCACAAGCTACCCTGTAACCCACCGGCGTGGAGGAATGACCAAGGGACACCCTTTTGAAGCCACAAGAGGAAAGGTGCAGCCACCCAATTCCCTGTGAGGAAGGCTAGATGTAGCCAAACATTCACTGAAGGAAAAAGCTAAGCAGGTGTAGCTCAGTCAGCAGCTTTACATTCCAAGGTGGACACCCAGCCCTGGGAGAAGGCTCCTCAAATGCATGAAGCACCGAAACCTTTCCTTAGGGATTTTTTTTTCTTCTTGAGGAGGATGTTATTGGCCATGTGTATGGAAGGGTGTGTGGGTGTGTGCACACTCACTTAATAACTTCCCCAGTACCAGCTGTCAACAGCAACCCCCAAGTACTGGACACCGAGTTTTCCTCTCGTTTCTCAAAATGACAGCTGATGTGTTTCACAGAATCCTCTCTGTCCTCCCCTGGCTCAGACTCCCCACTGAAATCTGCATTTTCTGACTCTCCCACTTACCCTCTCGGCCAGTCTCCCAGGCTCCTGTCATGGTCATGCAAAGTTACTCAACACCCAGAGGGACCTCACTCACTAGAGCAATAGCAGTGTGGTCCAAGGGCTGGCTCTGCACTGCCACCGTGGGGCAAAAAATGACAGAAGTTCCTGGGCCTCCATGCCCAGCCTGGGGTACCTTCTCCCTGCCTCGACCCCACCCAACATGACTCTGTGCCCACCACATACTATTTATCTCCCTGACCAAATTTAGGAGTCAGGTAGAGAGGATTCTATGCTGTAGTCTGTCTGTCTGTGATCAAGAAACCTCAGGGTGTCCCAACTTAACTCTCCCAAACCAGCTCTCTTTTTAATTCCTCTGCTTTCTCTTTAATACCGTTTTCTCTTTGGTGACTCGGTTTATAGGGTCTGCAGAAACGGGTTTTCTTCAAAGCGGCTTTATTCCGTCTACCTAGCCTCTTCTTCTAACTACGTAAAAGCAGTGACGCCATCTCAGCCCACTTCCTCAGAGCTGGGGTGAGGTGTAAGGACCGAAATACACATCAAATCTCCCACATGAGCCTTATCCGTAACTGGAGCTCAGCTTGTGTTAACAGCAGCACTGTTGGGCCTACCTATATGCTTACTATGACTAAAGTCAATACAGATAAGAATGCTTCTGAATCCTGGATGCTCGACACTGTCACCCGGGCGTCTTTGCAAAGTACTTGTCACTGGGAACTACGTGCTCTCCCCTCTTAGCTATGGGAGTGTCCAGACTCCACTGGTTACTGTTGGATAATTTGTAGCACATTTGGTTTTCTTCCCCTTTTTCTTCTCTGTCTCCCCTTTCCGTGAATTGTTAGGGTCATTTATTACCCAGAAATAGACTATCATACCCCCTCCTCTCATAGTGTGGCCCTCTTCTGTCCCTGGCCTTCATCCGTATTGTCATTTCACATAACTTTTCTGTCCAAAACTAAGAGGTCTTAAATGTGTGCCCCTGAGAGTGTGAGTGCTTATGCCTCGTTTGATGGGTGGCTGAGTCCATTGGCTTTGCCAAAGCAAGAACGCCTTCCAAATAGTAGCTAAAGCTCAGTAGAACTGTCCTGAGCTTCCATCTCCTAGAATGCAAGCTCCCTCCTCAGGATCCTGGACAATCCGGTGATGGGAACACACAGTGGGGCTCTTCTTTGCTGTGGGATGTTCTGTATGTTAAATGTGTTGTTCTGATTGGTTAATAAATAAAACACAGATTGGCCAGTAGCCAGGCAGGAAGTATAGGCAGGACAAGGAGAGAGGAAAATTTTGGGAAGTGGAAGGCTGAGTCAGAGAGACGCTGCCAGCCGCCGCCATAAAAAGCAAGATGTAAGGTACCGGTAAGTCACGAGCCATGTGGCAACTTATAGATTAATAGATATGGGTTAATTTAAGATATAAGAACTAGATAACAAGAAGCCTGCTGCGGCCATACAGTTTGTAAGTAATATAAGTCTCTGTGTGTTTGCTTGGTTGGGTCTAAGCAGCTGCGGGACTAGCGGGTGAGAGAGATTTGTCCTGACCGTGGGCCAGGCAGGACTGGAGAAAACTTCAACTACACTTCTTCCTCTCTCTACTATGGCCTTCCCACCAAGTGTTGAACATGACAGGTGCTGACAGGTCCTTGCTCTTTAACAGTAGATCCTGTTTTTAAAAGGACAACCTGGCCGGCTCATGGGTCCTTGTGTTTGGTCCTTTTTGATTGTGCAAAAAGAAGCAAATGCCATCAACACTTTAAAACATATACTTAAGAAGTGAATATTGAGCTAGGCGGGGTAGCACACACCCATACTCCCAAAACTTGAGAGGTAATAGGTCAAGAGCTAAAGGTCAACCTCCAATATGTAGCAAGTTCAAGATTTCCTAGGCTACATGAGACAGTGTCTCAAAATAATAATAATAATAATAATAATAATAATAATAATAATAATAATAATAACAACAACAACTTTTGTTCCGGTCAGCAGGATCTTCAGCAGAGACCCTAGAAGGGGGAATGATGAATGAAAGGGACAAGAGACACAAAGAATTGACAGCAAGACAGGTATTCTGATCAAGCTGCAAAATTTTATTTTTCTCAGGCAGGTTTTATAGTAAGCAGTCCAGGAAGTTTTCTTTGGGAAAAGATCAGGGAACTGTTGAGTTGCTAGCAACCCAACCACAAAACATTGTTACTAATGGTCAATGTAGCAGAAAGATAAGGAAATGTTAAATTATTTTCTAATAACTCAGGACTTGTCCGGGCATGTCACAAGTTTCTGGTAAATGGCTCAATACTAGAGAACAGAAACTTAACTCAGGCAGGCAATATGGCATGGCTCTTAAAACTGTCCCCCGCAAACTTTAAAAATATTATCTATCCACGCTGGTAGACAATCTTGTCATAGCCACCTTTCTTTGGCATTATAGCTACACTTTTCACACTTAACTCTTTGGAGTGTAAGGATGGGCAAAGCCAGCTTGTGCACGTGCATTAGCCATTACTCTAGTTTATTTGATGTGCATCTATTCATCATGGAGCTAGAAGAAAACTCATCGAGCACTGCCCTGATATACTCAAAAGCCCTTTGGATGCAGGGCATAGCAAAATGTCCAAGCAATAAGATTTAAGCATTCCACATTTTATTCCTGACCCAATATTGTAATCAGCTAACTTCAATGAAACTGTAATAATAAATATTAAAGAGAAAATGGAGGAATTATAAAAGAGCAGGTTTGAGAGATTTAAGCCTGTATGCTAAGTGGATTGGTATAGATGGGACACTCTTATGTTCCTTGACCACAGACAGACAGTGGCATGGGATCCCCTCTACCAAATTCCTAAATTTGGCCAGGAAGATAAACGGCATGTGGTAGGCACAGAGCAGTATTGGGTGGGTTGGGACAGGTAGAAGATACCCCAGGTGGGGTATGGGGCATAGAGCTCCAGTCTTTCAGAAAAAAAAAAAATAGTAGCAAGAATTAGAATCCAAGCTTCATGCCTTTGGCAACTGTGACTGAGCGCCTACTTTTCGACAGAGCCAGCAAAGAATGCTGAGGTTAGAAAATCCCGAGTTTCTTTGCAGGAGGTATTGTATTGCTGCAGTATCTTATCTTAACCAGCTAGAGTCTCCCGAGAAAAGCAGAATAAGTGCTCTGAGAAAGTCTCGAGATTGCTAACACCCACCACACAGGGAGGCACAGGCCCCCAAAGGTCCCTCCTCAGGGCAGGTGGCACAGCGTCACTGGGCCTTAGGAAGGGAAGGCATCAGGGCGGCGTGACTGCAGAGCAGCCTGTCCTCTCAGGGCTAATGTATTGTTGTCCTCAGTTTACCTCACGCCTCCAAGTTCTTTCTTTGTCTCCAGGCAGCCACTTTGCACCTCTGCAGTGAGCCAACTCCTTCCACTCGCTCCAGATTGAGAGGTTTTCCAAGACGAGGGTTTTCAAGATTCCAAACCCGGACAGTTGTGTGCCCACTGAGATGAGACAGTCACCCCGTCATTCCCAAGAGACAGCTGGATCAGCTCCTGGCCTCCACCCTGGAAGGAAAGAGACACCCCGTATCTTCTCAGTGGAAGACCAGAGGACAGAATAAGAATACATTTGGGACGGACGTGTCAGGCAGTGATTAATATGGATTTAAGAGTCTTTCTGTGATGCTGATAAACTGTCCAGCACATACAACCAAGGTAATTGCATGCAAAGCCGGGGAGGCTGATGGGCACAGAAAATACACAGCTGTGAACAATTTGCTCATTCAGCAGAGCCCTGGTCTCCCCGCCCCAAAGCCTGGCTCTCTCTCCCTATCATGGAGAGCCACATAGAAGCTGGTGTGGACTTGAAATTGCTCCAGCCTAGTGAGAACCGCAGAGAGTCTCGCATGGGCACCACCAGTTCAAGCCAGGGCCTAATTACAACTTCTCTCGTGAATATTCAAGGGAAGGTGTATTCATAACTACTCTCATGAATGTTAGTTTTGCAACAGTCCTGTGCATGGAGCCTGACCGCTGTCACAGCTGGGATTAAGATCACAGATTTCCTGAGTGTTTTCACAGAGGAAATCCCACTGGTTTCCTATTATGCCACTTCAAATGTGACTCTCACCCTTCCCGGGACTCCAAGAAAACCGTTCAGAGTTTGAATATTGGGTGTGACGGACTCCCCTAGGCGTCTAGTCTCTCAGAGCGATTTTTATCAGAGGAAGACAAAGACTGATTCGGTCGACGTCATGGGCCATCAATAACGCTCACACACTTTCAGTTGAGTCTTTATCACCAGGCTCCACCCTGGCAAAAAAAAAAAACGGGCAGACTGTTGCATCTCAGTTGAGCGGATTCAGTTACACAATTCTCTCCGCTTTTGTCTCCCCAGACTTATAGCTCAGCCACAGTCCTGGTGAGAAAGTCCGCATCAAAGAAGATAAACAGGCTGTCACTCTTACCAAGCAAATTTAAAGGTCTTGATTCTTGCTCTTCCTGCCTGATGATGTCACAACTTTAAATTACCTTCGCTCCTGCCCTCCATCTGCTCTCCACTCCATTATGATGCCCTTCCAAAGGTCTTTCCTTGTTGCCTCAACCGAAGTGGTTCACGTTCAAACCCAGGTTCTCCTCAGCTGCATTGAGTTGAATGGTGTTCTCCACCCCCCAACTTTATGTCTAATTGTAGCACCCAAGTTTTGGAAATAATAGTTTTTTCGAGACAGGGTTTCTCTGTGTAGCTTTGGAGCCTTTCCTGGAATTCACTCTGTAGCCCAGGCTGGCCTCGAACTCACAGAGATCCGCCTGCCTCTGCCTCCTGAGTGCTGGGATTAAAGGTGAGCGCCACCGCCGCCCGGCTGGAAATAATAACTTTACAGATATAATTAAGTAAAGATGGGAAATGAAATCACCCTATGCTAGGGGAACTGAAATTAAAAAGAATGCCCTTAAAACCCTCCCTAACGTGACTCCCATCCACCTTGACAGTCTTAGCCCCATGGGTCGCCTGCACCTGCTCTCCACTCCTGGTAAACTGGTCTTTCGCTACCCAAACACTTGGTTTCCAGTGGTCCCCTGTGCATCCCTGCCATGAGTCAGTTCTTTCCTCGGAAACATAGAATGAATGTTCCTTCTCCTTCCACACAAGCCTGTCCAAACGTTGCTGATCCTTCAACGTACTATCTGAATCTCAAAAGGTTTTCCTGATGCAGCCCTACAGGGGACATCTTCAGAAAGACGCCAGCCCCATTCAGACATCGCCTCATGCTGTCCTGGTGTGTTGTCCTGTGATCTGGGGGTGTGGGGGTTATCCTGACTGGATTGTGTGCTCTTGGAGAATAGAACCTGGGAGTCAGATTTGGAAATCATTCTTGGGCTTGTCTGTTTGGTTTTGCTTTGCTGCTGTTTTGTTTTCTGGTGTATCCCTCCAGAGCCTTGAGCAATATACAGAGTAAATGATGTTAGGGTAAGTGGCAAATAGCCCGTGTGACATAAACAGGCAAACAGCATGCTACTCTTCTGGAGGGCAGTCTCCCTCTCCACAACCGGCGGCAAAGCGGGCTCTGTGTGACTTCCTGGCTAACAGCTGCAGACGGACTTGTAGGCAGTGAAGAGGGGACATGGCGGGTGCATTTCTCAGGCTGCACTCTTCTTTTGTTTACAAAGACTTAGGAGATGCCTATGAGGTCACCAGACATAAACAGGGGGATGTTCGGAGATCCCACAGGTGAGGAGGGTCAAGAAAACCCTTACTTGGGGTCATGATTGCTGTCCCTGTCACCTCAGGAATTTCTTCCTGATGGATTGCCTGGAGTCACACTGAGCCCAAACCACACAACAGGCACAGTCGTGCGCAGCCACACACAGCCACATACAACCGCACACAACCGTGAACAGCCACGTATCAATGGCTAGCGATCATTCTAAGCAGAGTCGTGTGTCCAGCTGAAGGCTTGCAGGTTTTGCTTCAGAGACATGGCTGAGGGGTCTGGGGACTCAGAGTAAGCCATTTAGTCTAGGCTCCAGGAAGAAATGTGCACAGGCCTCACCTCCAGTGTCTCTCAATTCTTTCTGCCTTTAAAAGTTACCTTCTATGTCCCTGATACTTGTTCTCTCTCTCTCTCTCTCTCTCTCTCTCTCTCTCTCTCT
>CABHPR010132857.1:0-10496 GCA_902168415.1 Peromyscus melanophrys
GGGGTATGCTAAGCAAGCACTCTACCAACTGAGCTACATTCCCAGTCGTTGTTTATTTTTTGAGACAAGAGCTCACTAAGTAGCCCTGGAACAGAACTCAAGGAGAACAGAACTGCCTCTGTCTCCTGAGTGCTGAACTCATAGACACACGCCACCATACCTGGCTATGGGGGGGCCTCATCTTTCCTAACTCCACTAAGACCTTATTTCAGTTCTTCCCTCCTTTTCCTGGCCCACCCTATACAGGCACAGGGAGCCTCTTCATGATGGCTTCCTAGTCCTAGGTGGTTCTCTGTCTTCAGTACTTATCCTGTTGTTACAGCCAGCTACACATACACACACACACACACACACACACACACACACACACACACACACACACACTTCTTTTTAGTGAATTCTTCCTCTGAAGATTCCTTCAAAGGTTTCTCCTTTATCTTTAGTCCAAACAACTACTGGGAACATCACAGCCATCCCTTTTCTGTCTGTTTCCAACTCCAGTCTATACCCCAGAACCCCAGGCAATGCTGTACAGGCCTTCACCTAAAACTTCACTGGCTTCTGGCTGTCTGGGCAGTGGATCATAGACTCCTACTTAACATGTAAATCTTTTTTTTTGTTTTGTTCTTTTTTGTGTTTTTGAGAGAGAGTCTCTCTATATAGCACTGGATATTCTGGAACTCACTATGTAGACCAGGCTGGCCTTAAACTCAGAGATCCACTGGCCTCTGCCTCCTAAATGCTGGGATTAAAGGCATGTACCGTTACACCTAATCAACATGACAGTCTTTAAAAAAATTATTTCATTTGAGGACAGGGTTTCTCTATGTAACAGCCCTAGCTGACCTGGAACTCACTTTGTAGACCAGACTGCCCTTGAACTCACAGAGAACCACCTATCTCTACCTTACCTCCCCAGTGGTGGGATTAAAGGTATGCACCAACATACCTTGTTTTTTATTTATTTATTTTTGAGACAGGGTCTCATTGTGTAGCCTTGAGCTTACTATGTAGACCAGGCTGGTTTTTTGTTTGTTTGTTTGTTTGTTTGTTTGTTTGTTTGTTTGTTTTTGGTTTTTCAAGACAGGGTTTCTCTGTGTAGCTGTGACTGTCCTGGAACTCACTCTGTAGACCAGGCTGGCCTTGAACTCACAAATATCCCCCTGCCTCTGCCTCCTGAGCACTGGGATTAAATGCATACGCACCGTGCCTTCATTTATTTATGTGTGTGAATGTCTGCTTGTATGTCCATCTGTGTACCATGTGCATGTAGTGCCAAGGAGGCCAGGAAAAGGTATCAGACTGGAGTTACAGAGTTGTGAGCTGCCATGTGGGAGCTGGGAATCAAGCCAGAGTCTTCTAGCCATCTTTCCAGTCCCTGTAGACCAATCTTGAATAACAGAATCTCTTAGGTTTATTTTTTGGGTGTGTGTGTGGGGGGGGGCAAGTTTTATCCAGCAACTCAACCAAACAAGCAAGCATGGTGACGTGGATCTGTAATCTCAGCCGCTCAGTAGACTGAGGCAGGAAGATCTTGAGTCTGAGGCTAGTTTGGGCTCCAGAGGGAGACTCTTTCTCAAAGACCAGTGTTTGGGGTGTGTCTCAGTGGCACAGCACTTATTTAACACGAACAAAGACTCCGGGGAGTTTGATTCATAGCACTGCAAATAAACAAGTAAATAAATAATCAACTAAAATAGTGCAACAAAAATCTAACAAGAAATGTCAAACAAAATAGCCTCGATCAAACTCCTCATCTCGGTTCATCTACAAATAATTTGCCAGTAGCAGCCATGAACAAAGCCAGTCCCACAGAAGAGTCTTCAATGATATAGGTGATTCTTCATCAAATATTTTTGGTAAGATATTCTAAATGTCTTTTAAAATTTATTTATTTAGGCCAAGCATCTTGGTGCATGTCTTAAATCTCAGCACTTGGGAGGAAGAAGCTGATAGGATCTCTTCGAATTCAAGGGTAGCCTGGTCTACATAGTGAGTTCTAGGACAGCCAAGCTGCATAGTGAGACCCTGTCTCAATAAAATAAAAACAAAATTATTTATTTGGAGCTGGACAGACAACATGCTCTTCCAGAGAACCTAAATTCAATTCCCAGCACCCATACAGCAGCTCACAGCCATCTCTAACTCTAGTTCCAGGGGATCTGATGGCCTCTTCTGTCCTCCCTGGACACTGTATGCCCATGGTGCACAGACATTCAGGCAAAGACCCATACATGTACCGTTTTTTAAATATTCCTATTATTGTCTGCCTGTTTCTCTCCCTCCACCTTTACAGGAGTTCTACGGATTGAACTTAGGTGGACAGGCTTGCATGACAAACACTAGCCACTGAGCCATCCGGCCAGGCCTCAAATACATTTTGAGAAACACCTTATGCCTTTGGATGGCACCACCTGCTCCACCGAGACGCCCAGCTTCCGGTTCCCGTTAGTCCTTTGAGGGAATGCTTGACTCTGACATTCCACAATCGTCTTCTAGAGAGCCGAGGGTGTGTTGCCTCACTTCCCTTCAGTTGCATTATTTTCCCGGATGTCTATTCACCAAGAACAGAAACAGTTCCACCAGGTCTGTCTTGGTGAACCAATGAGTTTATTGAGCTTACTTACAGGAGCATGGGTGACCCCCAAACAGCTGCATCACTGAAAAGTCCCACCCCAACATGGTGACAATCTCTCCAAAGCAACAGGGATGGCGTTCCCCTTCAGCTGGCCTTCCGCACTCTGCATTCTCCCCCGAGACCACATGCAGCTGGGGCGGAATCACATGCAGCTTGCTGGGAGGCAGGTTAGAACCCTAGCTGAAGGTCCACTGACTCTCCTCAGCCCTTCCCTCCATGAGGGAACATTAACAGACGTGATCTTATGAGCGGCACTTGGAGACGGTCACAGCTGCTCTGAGGAAGATGGTGACAGCCTTGCGATAGTGCACACCTGTAACCCCAGCCCTTGGGAGAGGGAGGCAGCTGGATCCTTAGCCATATACCAAATTCAGTTATCAACCTGGGCTATAGGAGATCCTGTCTCAAAAGGTACTAGGTACGCTACTTATCACCCAGCCTGCTGCCCTGGCAGTGTAGACAGTGTAGACAATAAACCTGTTCTTTTTTTTTTTTTTTAATAACTAAACAATCAAGCTGGCAACCAGGGCTGGAGAGAGAGCTCAGTGCTCGTCGGGAAGGCAGGAGGACCTGAGCTGGGCGCCCAGAGCCTGTATCAATGCTGGACGTGGTGGTAATCCCAGCGCTGGGGAGGGACAGACAGGAGACTCCCTGGGGCTCACTGGCCAGCGGTTCTAGCCTAATTGGTGAGTTCAAGTTCACGGAGAGACCCAGTCTTACAGTGGGGACATGACACACCTGAGGATGACACCCGAGGTTTTCCTTTGGCCTCCACAGACACGTGTATGTGCACGTGAGCACACAGACACACAACACATGCGTGTATACACAGGTGGTATCAACCATGCCGTACTTAGAAGACTATGCTCCACAATGCTCCCTCCAATGCCTTCTTCACACTGCAACAGTATCGTATCTGGGAGGCAGAATGGGCCACATCGTCTTGTCTACTGCGATCTTTCAAGTGAATGTGGCAGGAAGTCCAGAGCAGCCTGCTCAACACTGAAGCCAGGACTCCAGATGCCTGGGAGAGCAGGATGAAGCCACACACTGAGCCTGAGGGCTGCCCACTCCAAGCCCCCTTTCTTCCATCTGTACGGACTCTCTAACCTCGCACCTTGTGTGATTCCCATCTTGATGCATTCTTTTTATTTTTTAATTCTTTTTATTCTGGGATGGAAACCAGGACCTTGCTATATTAAGCATGGGCCCTACCACTGAATTACATCCCTAGCTTCAGATACACCGTCTCCTGGATATCACTGGGCCTTTGCACATTCCATTACTGTATAAAATGCTTCAATGGCTCCTATTACTTCTGGACAAAGACCACTCTCTGGAACCTGTGAGACGCTCTCCCTCCTCCAGCTGTGACCCTAGCCTTTCTGGAATTTGCCTCTTTCTCCGATAGTGGCACACCTGGCTTGTTTTAGTTCATTACTGTGGCTCTTGCCTAGTAGAGGCACAGGCACGGCTTATAGAGACATGAACAGCCCTTCAATGCGCTGACAGGACAGCAATACTGAGACAGAAGCCACCTACCTGTCACACAGCTGATCAAGAACTGACATCTTGTGAGTACCTCACTTCTGTCCATTGTACTTCCCCAATCCCCTTGTCCCTTTCTGTCCCCGACAGAGATCTCAATAGTCGTTCCAGATTCCTTCTTGGCTGCTGGAATCAGTGACTAGTTCCTATTAGGACTCAGTGGGAGCCTTCTGTGTTTGATGTCACTGACAGAGATCCTTTGAGAGCATCTCTGGAGGCAGCAGGCTCTGGAGAAAGGTAAAACCCTCCAAGATCCTCCTCCTGGTGCTAGGCCACAGGCTGAGCTCAGTGTCAGGTGTGACCAGTGAAGAAGCCGGCTGTCCTCTTGCAGACTTTCCAGGCTGAAACTCAGCCAAGACCAACAGCAACACCAGCATGGCCTTCCAGCTGCTCACCCAAGAGATCTACAAACTCTGTCCAATCTTGGACCAAGCCTCAGGAGGAAGAGGACCAAAGCAGGGACCAAAGGCAGATGTGCCTGGGCTGTGGCCCCTGGGCAGAAGGGCAGCCATCCTCCCCAGAGCCCATGGACCCTTCACAATCCACAAGGACTGTGCTGGGCATGCGTCAGGATGATGCCTTGGAAGAACACTCTGTGGTCTAGACAGGGTCTGCTTTCCTCTGATGCAGCAACAAGACCTTCCCCAAAGCTATTCACACCCTTCCTCAGGGCCAAGGATGACTATGATCTTTCGTGAAGTTCCAGAAGAGGTCCAAAAGGGCTCTAGAAAGCCAGGTGTGATGATGCACACCTGTAATCTCAGCACACTGAGGGTTGGAGGCAGAAGGCGAGTTCAAGGATAGCCTCAGCAATACATCAAGTTTGAAGCCAGCCTAGGCTACACAAGAGCCTGCCTCAAAACACCAAAAAAAAAAAAGAAGTCCCAGGGACACTGACATTACCAGAACTAGAACGCTCGTTTATTTGGGGCCAGTTCACCCTGTCCTGTGGCAGAGAAACTGAACTCCAGCTCCTAATGCTGGTTCCTTCCTCGGAGTAAAACTGAAAACACCGGTTAACTGTACAGACGGTGCCTGTGCTGCCACCTGCTGACGGCAGCGCTCCGGCCTTGCTGGGCCTCCCTGGCATTTCAAAGGCTCTCAGCTAGGCACCTGTGTCTTCAGTTAATAAGTTCTTTATTCTGGAAAAGCAAATCAAGTTCATGTTCATAGAAACACTGACATTACAAAGTACGGGGACAGGGGCGGAGGCGACAGACCCTCTACAAACCTGCTAACACTGTCTCACCAACAGGACCACACCACTCTCTGCCTACAGTCAGTCGTGTGTAAGATAAACCACAGGGAAGTCTCCTCCCTTGAGATGGCAGGGAAAGGGACCAGAAGTTGGGGTAGGAGGCTTTATTCTTTTGGCAGATCTTCTCAGTCATTATAGATATTGCTGCACTGTTAATAAAAAATATATGCTTCTCTGTAAAGCATTTAAAAAAAATCCAAGGATGAGATGGTTGAGGTCTCAGCTCAAGTATCTCCAAATACATGTCGTCCATTCCCTGACTGTCCCCTGTGTTATTTCTTGGTTGTTTTCCGGATCAATGCCATTCTCTGAAAGGGGAGAGAAATAACAGTTAACAGGCTGAGTCAAGAGCTTTCTGGAATATCCATATACTGCTCGCAAGTAGCATGGCCTGCATCACAGGAGTAGCATGCAGGGTCAAGACAGTCACAGAAGCCACTGGGCCCATTTCACAGACTGAGAGACCGCACTGGCCAGCTGCACCTGCCATATTCACATGAAGCTCCCTTTCCCTGGAATAAGGCGAATTCTGTAGACCAGGCTGGCTTGGAACTCAGAGATCTGTCTGACTCCATAGGGCTGAGATTACAGGCATGCACAACCATAAAAATCAGGGCAGCCAGTTAGATTACAACAGAGAGGATGCCAGGCTTTTCAAGAGGAAGCCAGTGCCCCTGTTGAACTAAAGACAGGGATCCCTGGTTCTCTATCAGAAATTCTGTCAAGAAGGGCAGAGGACAGCTGCTAACACAGGACACAACCCAGAATATCGGGCAGAACAGCCTGGGTACCTCTCAGCACAAGCCTGGCATACTTCTTTCTCTGACCTGGTGGTGTATGGTACTCAAACTGGCTTTCATTAAGGTGTGGGAGCAGGTGGGCACGCCCACAGAAGCCCTGGAAACCTGTCAGGGCTGAGAGGAAAACTGAAAGCCCCCGTGTAGCAGCCCAGCACCAGGGGAGTGTCACCGTGCTGCCTCTACCTCTGGTGCACAGGGGACTGAGACTCCTGGACCACAGCTGTGTGTCCCCCCTCCCAGGTGCAGTCAGGGATCAGCCCTGGCTGTCCTGGGTTCCTCACCTGTTTGTGAGCTTCTGTGGTGCAAGCTTTTTTGTAGGGTCGGATTTCCTCAGAGCCAAATCCTGGGATCCACATGTTCCACTGGCGCTCTGCAAGGAAGAGAAGAGCAGAGCTGAGGCTGCAGCTAGAAGGCAGTGTGGCTGCAGGCAAGTGGCAGAGGCAGCCCTGGGCACCCACTGGACAGCATATAGCTTCTGCAAGGTTTCCTTACTGGGCTTAGTGCACACTGGGCAAACACTCCACCACTGAGCTATATCCCCCAAGTCCTTGAACCCTTTTAATGTTAAATTTTTAACATTTTATTTATTGAGATTTATTTATTTTATGTGCATAAGTGTTTTGCCTGGATGTATGTAAGTGTACCATGTGCAAGCTTGTATACAAGGAGGCCAGAAGGGGGTGCCGGAGTTGAAGATGGTTAGGAGCCACCATGTAGACTCTGGGAGCCCAATCGGAGTCCTCGGGAACAGTGTCTAGTGCTCTTAACCACTAGTCATCTCTCTAGCATCTGTTTTTTTTTTTTTTTTTTTTTTTTTTTTTTGAGGCAAAGTTTGATATGCACCCTAGACCAGAACTGAACTCACAGTGATCTGCCTGTGCTAGCCTCTTTTTTTTGGGGGGGAGGGGCATTTATCTTGGGGGTGGGAGTTCAAGACAGGGTTTATCTGTGTAGACCAGGCTGGCTTGGAACTCAGAGATCCGCCTGCCTCTGCCTTCTGAGTGCTGGGACTAAAGGCGTGCGCCACCACCGCCCGGCCCTGTGCTAGCCTTTAAATGCTGGAATTATGGGCCCAAGACACCACACTGCTACTGGTTATCTTACTCCTTATATTTTTAAATTTTTTATTACATTTTTATCTATTTTATTTTTTTGTCAGGCATGGTTACACATGATTTTAGTCCCAGCACTAGGGAGGCAGAGGCAGGTGGATTTTTGTGAGTTCCAGGCCAGCCAGGGCTACAAGGTAAGACCCTTCCTAAAAAAGAAAAGAGGGTGCACGCACACGTGTACACGCACACGCGTGTACACACACACACACACACACACGCATAAAGTCACATTCAGAAGGATTTACACAGATACTATTATTTCTTTATGAATTTTACCCTATCTTCATATTTAGTAACAACATAAGATTACTTTAAAATAGAAAAAGAGTCATTAAGTACATATGACAGGCATAACCATCTGGATCCTAGTTTATCCCTAGCTGTATATACATGGCCTTTTATACTCCATTAGTGTCCCCATTGCCCAGAAAACAGGATTTATTTCATAAAATTTATCTTACTCTGAACAGACCAACTACTGAAAACAAACTGAAGTTGTATGTGTTATATATGTATGTATGTATGTGTGTGCACAAGTGTACATGCCCCTGTGTATCTGGGGGCCAGAGGACATCTGGTGTCCTCCTTTATAACTCTTCACCTTCTTCCGAGACCGTATGTCACTGAATGTGGGACACACTCTTTTCTAGCAAGGCTGGTAGTCAGCAAGCCCCAGCCATCCTCCTGTCTGACTCCATAGGGCTGAGATTACAGGCATTATGTGGGTGCTGGGGACCCAAATCAGATCATCATTCATCCATAGCAAGTGCTCCTAACCTTTGAGACATCTCCTTGGGCCCAAACAAAAATTTAGTGACTTTATTATTATACACACACACACACACAAACAAACTGTCCTGGATCTCGCTCTGCAGACCAGACTGGCCTTGAATTCACAGAGATCTGCCTGGCTCTGCCTCCCGAGTGCTGGGATTACAGTCATGCACCACCACCTCCTGGCATCATCATTATATGTTACATTTAATGCATATAAATATTATGTGACTAACTCATGTTTAGTTGTAGAATGTGCTACTTTTTCCAGTTTATGAACATAATATGTAATTCTCACAGTTACCTGCAAAGAAGACATTTCAATCCTCACTTTATGAATAGGGAGACAGACTCTCAGAAATCAAACAGAAAGGATAAAGTGGTCCAGAGGCATCCCTTACCACAAAGGCTTCCTCTCCTGTACTAGGCCCTGCTTCTGAATGGTAAATCCTAGGCCTAAAGGTCTGGTCCAAGCATGATGGTTTCTCCGACATAAGCCCTGACAGTGCTCACAGACTAGTCATGGAGATACTTCAAGGAGAAATGAGACCACATACCTAGATGCAGCTGGACATCTTTCACCTCTAGGGTGCTAGACTTGCGATGCCGAGCAAGCTGGCAGGCCGCCGTCACCACACTCTCGATGAAATCATCGGCGATCTGCAGCAACATCTGGAGAGGGAAAGAGGGGAGAGTAACCATGCCACTGGCAGGGCAGGCTCCTGTTTTGGGACAACTGTGTGCTCCTGCATCACATGTTTAGTAGACAGGGTTTCTTTATGTAGCCCTGGCTGTCCTGGAACTCACTCTGTAGTCCAGGCTGGCCTCGAACTCACAGAGATCTGCCTGCCTCTGCCTCCCAAGTGCTGGGATTAAAGGTGTGCACCACCAGCACCCAGCTTTGTCCCTAATCTTTAAAGGAAGACACTGAGACTAAGACCAACCTGCTCATGGCTGTGCAACCAGATAGCATGAGAGATGGGATTCAGCCTTCATGGTGAAGTTCTAATCCTGAAGTCTTTTTATTTTTATCTATTACTTAAAACTGCGCACTCGCGTTCTCTCTCTCTCTCTCTCTCTCTCTCTCTCTCTCTCTCTCTCTCTCTAATATGTATGGATGTTTTGCCTACGTGTACATCTGTGCCTGGTGCCTGTGGAGGCTAGAAGGTGTCAGGTCTCCTCAAGCTAGAGTTACAGACAGTTGCGAGCTGCCATGTGGGTGCTGGGAATTGAACCCGGGTTCTCTGGAAAAGCAACCAGTGCTCTTAACCCCTGAGCCATCTCCCCAGACCCACAGTCTCCACTCTTAACTTGCCATGCTGTATCATCGTTAGTACTCAAATCCACCTTACCTCCTCCACATCTTCATCCAGCTGCTCATTAGGATCCACTTCTCTGACTAAGTCTTGTAATTTCTTCTTGGTCAATACCTAAAGTGGATTTGGGGAAGAGTTTTCATAAGTATTGACCTCCTTACCCTCTAAAGACAGACTGTCAAGTTGTTTAGTTCTAGCTCCCAGACAACCCTACCTGGTGGTACAACTGCCAAAGTATACTCAAGGGAAAGAGGCAGGGGCAGTTCAGAAGGGAAAAGGGGAGAGTAGTTTGGAGTTGAGGTCAGCATCTAATTGCCAGCCAGTTTATTCAATTTTATCTTTCTCACTCTTCTTCCCTGCTCTGCATAGAGCAGTCTGCATTCTCTGGTCACCATACACTGTATCCTTTGGATCTGCTGCCTTTAGACATGTCCTTTCTTCTTCCTAAATGCTCAGGTCATGGTTCTCCTTTCTGAGGGGACTCCTAGTCCACCCAGGTAAAAGGACCCACGCCCCACTTCGGCTCTTCTGTCCTCTGTGCGTCCTAGCGCACTGTGCAGATTTGTAAACCTGCCGATATCTGATTTAAAAGGCTAACGGTTAAGACAGGTGTGGTGGTCCCAGCACTTGGGAGACAAAGGCAGGCAGATTCTGAGTTCAAGGCCTACAGAGTGAGTTCTAGGACAGCCAGAGCTACACAGAGAAACAACCCCACCCAAGAAAAAAAAGGTTGCCGGGCGGTGGTGAGTTCAAGGCCAGCCTGGTCTACAGAGTGAGTTCCAGGCAGGCTCCAAAGCTATACAGAGAAACCCTGTCTCAATAAACAAACAAACAAAACAAAGGACCCAAAACACAATACCCAACAAATAAAGTGAAACAAATATCTGTGCTTTTGTGTCCTCCCACCCCTTTTTGTAAGACAGAGCATCACTATGTAGACCAGGCTGCCTCTGCCTCCCAAGTGCTGGGATTAATGGCTTCTCTTTACAGTTATTTAGGGGTGAGTGTGTGTGTGTGTGTGTGTGTGTGTGTGTGTGTGTGTGTGTGTGT
>CABHPR010132858.1:0-19510 GCA_902168415.1 Peromyscus melanophrys
AAGTTGAAGGCTTCACACACACTGTGTAAGTACTCTACCACTGAGCTGTATCTTAACATTTTTAAAAGAATGTTTTGAGTCTGGGTCTTGCTAAGTTGTTCAGGTAGTCCTTTAAACTTTTATCTTCCTGTGTCAAACTCTTTAGTAGTCATCATTAAATGAATGTGTCACTGTGTACAACGTTTCAAAATGTTTTAAAAGAAGCATAAGCCTTTAGTAGTTGGCTAGACTTCCAGTACCAGGTGCAATTTCCCTCTTGTTGAGTGGATCATAAGTCCAATTAGAGAGCTGTTGGTTATCACTAAGGTAAGAAGTCTCACCATCATGACTGCCTAAATATGACCCAAACAAGGGTGACACCAACTGACATGCTAACATGGATAGTGGAAAGTCCAGTAGGCTTCAATGCTACACAAAGAACTACAGGTAACTTAAGCAATGTGGAGAGCAGGAGAAACAGCCTTCTCCAAGAAAGAGCACATCGATTGGTTATCTAATACGAAATGGTCAGTTCTGAAAACATATACAAAGAGGTAATGTTAAATAGACTGAGAGGGGTTATGTTTATATATTTAGGAATACACACACATACACACATGTGTAACAACAATTAAAGAAACAGAAGCCATGAATGGGGCAAGGTAGAGGCGCTACATGGTAGCGTGGAAAGGAAAAATGATGGAATTATATTAATCTCAAAAACTTATTTTAAAAAGAAGAACAAATGGAATTCAATATAATCCTATCAAACATGTAAAAGTTATTGACATATGTCACATTAATATATATGAAGATATTGAGTCATTGAAAGGATAAGGGAAGTAGACATACATGTTTCCTTCATTGCTATGACCACATTAGCATATATATTACAGTTAAGTTTTCATTTTGGAAGGCCTTATAGTAACAGGAGTAGATAGAGACATTGACAGATATAGACAAAACAATCGATAGGTCAATTGCTCATCAATTGATCAATAATTAGAAAAATGGTAGTTTGATAGGTAATAGATAGATGATAGAAAGGCAAATGAAACTGAAAACTAAATTTATATATTCAGATTATATTTTTAAGATATAATTTTGAGGATGAACAATATTTATAGTGTCTTATAGCCTCTGGCAAGGAACTCTTTATCAAGTCAGCTGTCTCTAGGGAATGAAAAGGGAAAGCAAATTTGCAGCAGGGGAATGTCGGTGTCTAGGCACTAAGTCAAGCCATGAACAGACTCGCATGCAGGAATCCACAGCATGTCATTCTTTTTTTTTTATTTTTTTGGTTTTGCGAGACAGGGTTTCCCTGTGTAGCTTTGCGCCTTTCCTGGAACTCACTTGGTAGCCCAGGCTGGCCTTGAACTCACAGAGATCCGCCTGACTCTGCCTCCCGAGTGGTGGATTAAAGGCGTGCGCCACCACCGCCTGACATGCCATTCTTGTCAAGCTGTGTCAACTTTAAAGAATGTTTGTAGAAATCTATACTACCGATTCACGCATAGACGGCACAGGTGAATGCAGAGAGCAGACGGCCGTGACTAGCACTGTGCCCTGACTACTCTGCTCTCTGCTTCATTATACTAGGGGAATCATCTGTACTGACAGGCACACTCCACACCCAATGGTCTGGGTCTTCTCTGGAGGGATATCACATAAATTGTTCCAAGTCTCCACTGAGGGATGGTAAAGAATGGAAGCCTGCCGATAGGACAGGTCGGATAGTCTGTTAGGATTCTAGAAATAAAATTGTCCAACTAACCACCAAGAGAAAACTAAATGAATCAACACCATGCCTGCACACATGTTCACTCATTTGTGAATAATCAATAACCAAAACAACCAAAGACCTCCAGATGCATATTGAAAGTCCTGAGTCCATGGTGGGAAGGATAGCTCTGTAACTAGTTCACTTCTCCAGTCAGATGCCCAAACCCTAGGCTATTTTTCCAACAACTGCAAGCATATTCCATTTAGTGAGTGTTGGTTCAATATCAGTATTAAAACATGAGTGTTTCCCCCTGATAACCTTATGTGATTGTATTCTTATCCACATTTTAAAAATTAAGAAAAGTTGATGTTCAACAAAGAAAAAGATTAGACAAGAGGGCATAGCTGTGGAGGGTGGATCTGTGCTTCATTTGATCCATCAGTTACATGGTAATGCTTTCCTGGTTCACCTGATGTGCACAGTAACCCAAAGCCATGGAATCATTATTTATGCTCAATAGATTAAGTTACACCTCCATCATCGAACTATATTTAACTCTTGCTTGTTCCCCCAGCCTCCAGCTATTATTAAATATATTATATATCTATGAAATGGACAGTCTTAGAAAACATTATCAACATGTCTTGTCATTACTAATATTTGAATGTAATTGAGACCTTGACCTTCCTTTTCTAATCTAATAGCCATTCATGAGCTTTACATCTCTTCCTATAAAATCACATTGTCATTTGTTCTATTTATTTTCTAAATTTTAATTTCTTTGTTGACTATGTAAAATTTTCTTCAATTGTTCTTCTTCCTTATTTGAGAAATAACAGCAGCTATTTTATCTGATTTAAACATGTATTCCAATACACTTTCACTGTACCTTTTCCTCAACTTCTATCTTCCATTTTTTAATGTTTTTATGCTAATTTATTTTAATTAAAAACAACTGTATATTTATAAGCTATAAAATGGGTTTTGGTTTTATTTATTTCTTTTTATTTTTTTTATTAAGAAACTTTTTATTCATTTTTATATACCAAAGATCCCCCTCTTCGCTCCTCCCACCCCTCTAGCCTCCCCCTCCCAACTCACTCCCATTCCCTCCTACAAGACAGTAAGGCCTCCCATGGGGAGGTACATTTAGCAGAGGCAGGTCTAAGCCCCTACACCTGCCTCAAGGCTGTGCGAGGTGTTCCATCATAGAAGTGGGCTCCAAAAGGCCTGCTCATGCACCAGGGATGGATTCTGATTTTTTTTTGGAAGCATTTTTAATTTAATTTTTTTCATGCAATAATTTTGATCAGGTTTTCCCCCCTCTTCCAACCCCTCCCAGATGATCTCATGTTAAAGTTCTTTCTCTATGTACCTAAGTATGCAAGGCAGAAAGACTCAGTCAAGTTAATTACCATGCCTCCTCATGGAAACTTTGTACTCTTGGATCCATATCTTCCCCTGTCAACCTCATTGAAACATGAGGTTTCTATATTGGTCTTGGCTTCCACTTGTTTTCTAGGTATCTAGGAGTCTATAAGTTGTATACACCTTAGAACTAATTTCATGTTACTACATTTTTTATTATGTCATAAGGCTCTTCTATAATTTTACTCTGCTTTTTCTAAATAACATAGAAAAGGGATGCTCATTATAAGTCATCCAAACATGACATAAATTGTCAACCTAAAAATAAAATTAGTAACTATTTTTTTCTGTGTTTCACACAATTATTATTGTAAAATGTTTTATTTGCCTAAACTTTTTTAATTTGTTATCCTTAGTGTTTCAGACCGACTATAAATATACATGCAATTTCTATAACTTTTGGTTGTTTTTTTAGTTAATATCTTAATTTCCCCTTAAAACCACCATGGAGCTTGCAGGTGGAGGAAGCACTCTTAGAGAAGATCAGTTTGAGATTCGGATCAGAACTATACAGAGTTTCAAATGGTTCCTCTTTGTTGGTTCCTTACATGGACTAGACAACAGTGTTACGTTCAAGCTCTTGGTGTTCAGATCACACAATCAAAATAACACCAGTCATTCGTTTGACAGAGTCTGATCATTAGCAGCTCACAGTAAATTCTTCCTAAAGCACAGGTCTTAATGATACCTTTATAAGTTTCTCTACATAATGAAATATAGAGTAATGATCTTACTAAATTATTGAATGTTGTGATATTAAGTTATTTAACTGATCTAAGGGTTCAGTAAGATTAGAAATACATATAAAGTTATCTATACTCAGAAACTGTATCATCTTTTATAATATTAAATATGGGTAAACCTTTGTGTTCAAAAGGAAAATATTACATAATAGCTTACATAAAATACTCTCAACTGAGTGAGTCAAATATTTACACTTTAAGACAGTATAATAGTTACTAAGGAGATGAGTTCAGAGGGAAACATGTCCAAAATTCTTTTATTATTCTTACAAATCACATTTTTCAAAGTTCTCACTTCTCATCTTATAATAGAATACTTTTAATACTTTTTGCCAATTAGAATAATTTACTTGAATTCAACTGTGTATTTTCTACTCCAGGCAGATGAAATGAGGAAATACTGAAAAATAAAATATGTGGCAAACCACTGATTTTATTTTAGTGGATTTGTGATGGGTACCGTTAGATGAAATGCAAATGTGAACGGAAGCATTCTACTGAAGATATGCGGCAGATGGATGACAGCATTTTCATTTTTTCATGATAATTTCAAAATTAAAAGAGAAAATCTAGACTATTGGAGGTCATAAATTATCTTGATATCTTCTAAAGATAAATAAAAATGACAAGTACCAGGATTATAGCTTACACATGCTGCAAAGATGTACTTCAATTCTGAGATATTTTACTGGAGAAGGGTTGCTCTACTGCTCTGTTTGAGAAGACAAGATCTCAGAATTATGAAAATTGGGCACAAACCAATCGGTAAGCATAGATCTGTGGATTAAGGAATAGTCTTTAAAAATCTATGTATACGTGAATAGGCATTTTCTAAGAGACACATTCGTAGGTGCATACAACTGATAATTTAACTCTAAATTCATGCTTTCATTAAAATCTGGGAAATAAATATGTTTTGAAATACGATTAAGAATATAAAAAGTAAATTTAAAAAGAATCTCTCATAATTGTCTGTCATGTTGATGACAACTTGTATAGCTAAATTCTTCATACACAACCATCTCAATTTGCTTTGCATAAATGTGTATGACTTGGAATTATTTTCTCTTATTTCTAAATAGCCCATGAACATACTTTTCCTTTTTGTTTCTTCTCCTCCTCAGTTATGAGACTGTAGTAAAATTAAATGTGTCCTGAATTTTTTTTATGAAACTCAAAACTTTAATGCATGATCATAAAAAAGTAAAACAGATTCTTTATTAAGAATATATAATTTTCATGGAATGTAAGAAATATGTCAAATTTGATCCATAAACTTTACTGCAAACATCTAGCCAGGAAAAGGAATGGGTTCTGATTCATTTATTATTATTACTAGTGAACTACATGTATTAGACCAGTAGTTGCTATGCACAAAAGACTCCAGGAGGAAAATACAGTATATTAGGTAGTTCCAGAAACAAAGATTTTGATTTAAAGGAATGCATTAAAATAAAATTGATTCTCATGCTATAATCCTTCCTTTCTTGTTTCCTGTGAGAGCATGACTTAACCTGGAAACCTTATCTTCCTGAATTTGTTAAGTGCGTAATCAGCTCATCTTTTCAAACATGCCTGAGGAGTCCATGTTTCATTCCAGTCAAACAATTATAACCTTCCTACAGAATTATATCTGTTTTGTTCAATTGAAAAACATCACTGAAAAGAGGTCTGACCCTGGTATGGTTTCTACGCTATTCTTAGACCACATTTATGTATGTGCCATAAGCCTTAATTGCATTTCTCTTTTAAGGAGTAAAACAAGCCACTGGTTCTAACCTGGGAAAGTAAATACAGTATTATTTGGTGAACATCTGTGACAAGGTTTCAAATACTCCATTACTCCTAAGAGTCAAGATACCAACATGTAAGAAGAGTTTCTGCAACATTAACCTTATGATTGCCTTCACAGATGTGAGAAAAGGGTACAAAACACCCAGTATGTGTGAAACTGAACACAGATAAAGCAATATTATCAGATAAATAGATAAATTGGACTTTTGAGAGCTTAATATGAGTCTAAATATTCATAATCTCACATACTCTCCAAAGAAACACCAGATAAAGGAGGGAAAAGAATAATCCCCCAGTACAGTTTTTGTAAAATTCTAAGCAAGAAAATGTTGAGCTTTCATACACTTAAGAAAAAAAAAATCATCAAGCATGGGGGTGAGGTGGGTGGAGCTCAACCTAAACATTTAAAACAAAAGCATGACAAAAGTTATTCAAATGAGTAACAGCCACCATATCAGGACAAATTCAGTTGGCTTTAGAATTATGTGGATTTTAGAATACATGATTAATCTTTAGTTAGAAGCCAAATGTGCTCTAAGTGAATACTGAAGTGTAACAACTAGTTTTTTTTCCTTTGGAATTCTTGGATTAGAAAATTGAGAATGGGACTAGTGAAGAAACTCAGTGGGCAAACCGCTCGCTATGTGGATATGGAGACCCAAGTCCAGCTTCCTAGAACTCATGCAAAGCATACATCTCTCATCTTAATGCTCCTGTACGGAGGTCGGGGATTGAGGAAGCAGAATCCCAGCAAGCTAGTGGAACAGTTAGCCTGTCATATGCAGCGGTGAACAACACAGAGCTTTTCGAACAGAATTGAAGGCAAGGATTAATACCCAAGTCATTATTTGATTTCCACAAGTGTGTCTGACCTCGCTTGTGTACACCTTTGCTGTCTCTATCTTTCTTTCTCTGTCGTCCTGTCTCTCTCTCTCTCTTTCTCTCTCTCTCTCTCACACACACACATTTTAAAATTTCTAATTACTGTGGGATGAACAAATAAATAGGTATGTCATGGATAATGAGAGCCAGCTTTGAGCTTTCAGAGAAGGGAGCTGTGAATGTGAGAAAAGAAGAAGAGGAAAGGAACCCTAACATGAGCGTGGAAGGCAGAGCATCATGTGGTATCTTCTCAGGATATGAAAGACATTATTGGGACAACTGATGAAATCTAATAAGATCTCTGGATTAGATAATAGTATTATGACTAGTCAATGTTAATTTTCTGATTTATATAAGATAATGTCTTTATTTTTAGGAAACATACACCTAAGTATGTAGTAGAGGAAGGGAGAAATCTTATCTGCAACCTACTCTTAAATGATCCAGGAAAATAGTCACACACACACTCTCTCTCTCTCTCTCTCTCTCTCTCTCTCTCTCTCTCTCTCTCTCTCTCTCTCTCTCTCTCTCTCTCACACACACACACACACACACACACACACACACACACACACTCTCTCTCTCTCTCTCTCTCTCTCTCTCTCTCTCTCTCTCACAACGTTATTAACATTTGGGGATCTGAATAAAGTATACATAGGAATTCTTTGCATAATTCTTTGGTTATCTTAAGATGAGAGGTTTGACAAGTCAGGTATAATGATGTACACTCTACTCCAGCACACAGAAGCACAGGTAGCCCAGATCTCTGTTAGGTGGAGGCCAGCTTG
Organism: Peromyscus melanophrys; assembly: GCA_902168415.1. Classification (NCBI taxonomy): domain Eukaryota; kingdom Metazoa; phylum Chordata; class Mammalia; order Rodentia; family Cricetidae; genus Peromyscus; species Peromyscus melanophrys. The sequence continues at coordinate 7,338 of CABHPR010132858.1, forward strand.
GTCTACATAGCAAGTTCCAGGTTACCAAGGGTTACACAGCAAGACTCTGTCTCAAAAGAAAACAAACAGCAAAACAAAACAAAGCAAAATGAGTTTAACAAGGTGGCTTTATGATGTAATTCAATGTATGTCAGCTCCAGGCACGGAAACACACTATAAGACCTATAGGAAATTTTGAGTGTAGGTTAGTTTAACATCTAAATCCTTAGTCACTACTTTGCTACATCTTGCCAGAATATATCAACATAGATATCAAAATATCTAACATATGCATGCCACATTTCATGCTTTGCTGACACCTAAGCCAGAAAAGACAAAAATGAAGAGTTTTGATATACAATCTATAAGCATTGACGTCATCTTATGCATTTATTTAATTTACTAAAATTCTTCATTAAGATATACTTCCTTTGAGTACATAAAAGTATTAGTAGTTTTAATTTGCATTTCCCTAATTTAATTTGCTAAGGATGCTGAGCACTTCTTTAAATGTTTCTTGGCCAATTGTATTTCATTTTTCAAGTGCAATGTTTACTTCCATATCTCATTTTAAAAACTGGGTTGTTTCTTTTATTTTTTATTTTTATTTTTATTAAGAGATTTTCTATTCATTTTACATATCAACCACAGATTCCCCTGTCTTCCCTCCTCCCACTTCCCAGCCTTCCTCCCCCCCCCCAACCCACCCTTCCATTCCCACCTCCTACAAGGCAAGGTCTCCCCTGGGGAGTCAGCAGAGCCTGGTACATTCAGTTGAGGCAGGTCCAAGCCCCTCCTCCCTGCACCAAGGCTGCACAAAGTGTCTCACCATAGATACTAGGTTCCAAAAAGCCTGCTCATACACTGAGGACAGGTCCCCATCCCACTTCCTGGGCCCCCCCTAAACAGTTCAAGCTAAACAGCTGTCTTACTTATCCAGAGGGCCTAGTCCAGTTCCATGGGGGCTCCTCAGCTATTGGTTCACAGTTCATGTGTTTCCACTAGTTTGGCTATTTGTCCCTGTGCTTTTTCCAATCATGGTCTCAATATCTCTTGCTCATGGAATCCCTCCTCTCTCTCATCAATTGGACTCCTGGAGCTTCATCTGGGACTTGGCCGTGGATCTCTGCATCTGTTTCCATCAAGTGCAATGTTTACTTCCATATCTCATTTTAAAAACTGGGTTATTTCTTAACGCTTACTTGTTTGAGGTCTTGGTAAATTCTAGATACTAGCATTCTTTCAGATGTATATCTTCTAAAAAAGAAAAAAAAATCCCAGCATGGAGGGGAAAATGGGCAGGAAGTCCCATCCATACCTTGTGAACTACTGGCAATTGAAAGCTGTTAGGAGAGGGAGAGACATTCTCCCTCAGGGTGTGGCCCCTGCTAGTTTGACCACACTCCCATGGATGGCCACATATCCATGAATATATGGGCAGCACAAATTGGAATTTATGACTTAAAAAAGTGTTTCAAATACAGAGGTGGAGGGGACACGTAGTTGGATGAGTAGTGGGAGGGGGCGAGGTGAAGCTGGGAGAAATTGGAGGAAGGATGGTCATGATCAAAACATGGTGTATGACATTCTCAATGACATTAAAATAATAAATATCAAACCAAAACATTTTAAAGTAAGTTATTACAACTTAAACATTGGTTCTTTTGTCACACTGGCTAGATATTAAGGTGCTCAAAAAGAGCCCCTTGGACTTGCTGTCAATAGGGGAGTGTAGACAGAGAACACAAAGGTCTGTTCCACAGAGCTGGCTCAGATGCTAAACTGTGATAACAATGCAAAGACTCGCTTCGCTTGCATCTCCAATTGTATCCCCAAAGCCAAGGGTGTTCCTATAGTCTGCATCTCCTGGGGACTGATAATTGTGCTGACTTTGAGAATGAACTTGAGGTTATCTGGTTTCAGGTTCAGACTGCAGAATTTATGAGGTAACTTACAAGTCTCTGAGCAAGTGACTTCACATTTATTTTGTTTAGATTTCCTCATCTTTTAAGTCGGTATCCTCATTAGGGGATTTTGAGAGGATTAAATGACATTAAAAAAACCAAAAAGAATTCAAAAGATTGCACCTTTATGACTCACAGAGCAAGTCTTGGAAATATTGGTGGTTTAGCTATTGATTCCTTATGTTTGAAATTAAATGCATTTCTCACATCCATCAGGTCACTATTTGGGTTAAAAAGTACCAAAAGTGTGGCTGAACTAAACGCGTTTGAAGGTCACCTTCAGTACAGAGTCTATGATTTCCTGATATGAGTGGCACCAATACTCTTCCATGAAACAACATTGAAGCAAATAGCATTCATAATTGGCAAAATCCATTTATATAACTTCTTAATTATAGTACGTGAGTCTTTATTTTTGTAAATAAATGTATTTTCTTTCTTAGAACTAAGTAACTCCTTTGCTAATAACTTTAGTCCTTTTAATGAGTAAAAATTATGTTTATAACTCAATGTAATACATAACATTGTATTTAATAGATTATTAGTTCATATAAAAGTAAAAGCCAATGGGACTAAGATTTCTGTCCTTCATTATTTCCCTATACAGACATCTATTCATTTATGGAATATTAGGAAAGTACATTAAGGCAGTTAAGGGATGAGATTAATTATTTATAATCACACTATACAACTGAGTGAATATTTTGGCACATTTCTGTGTAGTTGTACTTATTTTTAAGTTACTATGATCCTTAGTTTTTTGGAAATCTTATTATTAATGAGATAGATGCCTCACCTTCAAAATAAAATGATGATCCAGAGAAGAAAGATATAATATATCCAAAATATAGGGACTAGAAATATATTCAGAGTGCTCAGGAAAGAATTTAGTACCTTATTTATGAGGCGAATGGACTTGAACAAATTAGCTAATCTATTTAAGCTTTGCTCCGCTAATCATCAAAAAATCATTATTTTTAGCTTCATATAATTCAGACTTGAATCAGGTGATATAGATAAAGGGAAAGTTCAGTGGAGACATGAAGGGGAAGGAAAAAATTGATGTCAACAGAATAAATCATAATAAGACTTCATTTACATAGACTAAAGTAGTAACAATCTTTAAAGAACTATTCACATCTCTCATCTTCCTTAGTGAAAAAATTCCTTTTACATTTTGAATAAAATTTCTTATTTGGAAATATTTTGGTTATAACAGTTTACAAAATACATCTGAATGGGTAACAGTAAGAAATTAAAATATATGAATTGAGACACTTACGGCTTCTTAAATGCCGTTAGAGTAAATGCAATGTGCCAAAGCCATCAAATATTCTTTAGCACGTGTCATAAATGACATTGTGAAGTGTTCATCTATGACATGTCTTTGTTTTTTGATTTTCATTAGTTGATTCTTGCCTGTTAGTTCGTAAAACAACAGTACCAGGCACTAATGTCTACAACTTCCTTTGTGGTCTAGTAAACAGTTCACAAAAGTGAACAGAGTATTTTCATTCAATGTTGTTATTCTTGGAAGAGGGTATCACTACATTATTAATCTACCTATGCATTTACATGATTGAAACTTAGTTTTCTCTTTTTTTTCAAGTCTATTACTAGGAAGAAGACAGATTCCTATATGCCATGTAAATATGAATATTAGTCTGGTTGTTTCATTCTTTCCCAGACTTCTTTCTAAACATGATTAAGCCATCCTTAGATTCTGCATATTCTTGAGTGACCACTTAATGCATCCTTTTCTGGCTCTACTGCCCCAGAGGTGCTCTTGGCTGTTTGTAACCTACACAGTTTACCTTTCTAGCTGTAATCATTACTGTCTAAAAATTTCAAAGGACAGCCTTTCATTAGAAAAGTTGTAACTTTAGTATCTGTGGGATGTGTGTAGGAGACATATGTACAGACTGAAGTCACAAAGTACCCAGAAATCATCAGCAAGTTCAACATAAAGACATCTTTAGGGTGTCTGGCTTGTAATTGTTTTATCTGTTCCTCCATTCCCACCTCTGATCTCAATTGTTTTCTAACATCATTTATGTATTTTAAAAATGAGATACTAATATGCACATTGCGTTAATGTCTGATTTTTATAATATCTTCTCATGAAAATATTTAAGTTCTTTCTTTAGCATTGCTGCACATGAGTGAATACTTAAAAGTCTCAGCTATGAATGTACTATAATTACTACTGTAAATGTTTGCCATTTAGACTGCTTGCCTTTTTGTAGCCAATGTAAAGGATTCTAGACAAAACACACTTTCTCTTAAATTTGGAATGAGACAGTCTTGGTCTTCATTGCTGTGTTTTGTTTTTGTCTAAGTAGGGTTCTGTTGAGATCCATATGAAAAATGCACCTATAGTGAGCACCATTTACATTGATTGACAGTGATTTCAAACCAGCTCTTTCAGCCTACTCTACACCTACCAAGAATTGCCACTCTCTGATTTGAAAAGGAACCAATATGTAATTAGTTCATTTGCCCAAAGGGCAGTTCTCTTGTCCTACAGCCTGTATCTTTTAATTCCCTCAATCAGTCAACTCTGCCCTGATATGGCTTTCCAAAAAAAAAAAAAAAATTATACTTGCATGCTCCAAGAACTAATGCTGGCAGTTGAAGCAACAGGGATGAGCCTTTTGGCAGATGACCTGCTTGGAATAGAGAGAATGGCAAGGCAAAGTCTGTTCTCACATCATTGCTTCCCTGGAGGGAACATGCCACTCTGAACATGGAGAGTTCACAGATGCCCTCCATTCTCTACACCAAAGTTACTTTTCCACTTATCCATAAGAAACATGGTATCTTTTGTTCTTGCAAAAGTTGGAAGAATGAATGAGTTCAGCTTCATTTTTCAGCTTGTTATCAGGTACAACAAAAAAGAACCTGAAAAAAAGAACCCTGGTATCATTTAATAGACGCTGTGTGTTACAGAAACTGTTTTCTTATTTAAGCTAGAAATCCATGTTACTCTTTTTTTTAAATTTTTTATTTATTTATTTATTTTTGAATTTATTTTATTTTATTTTACAATATAATTCAACTTTACATATCAGCCATAGATTCCCCCGTTCTCCCTCCTCCCGCCCCACCCCCCTCCCCCTGGCCCACCCCCCATTTCCCTCTCCTCCAGGGCAAAGACTCCCCCGAGGATTGAGATCAATCTGGTGGACTCAGCCCAGGCAGGTCTAGTCCCCTCCTCCCAGGCTGAGCCAAGCGTCTCTGCTAAGCCCCAGGTTTCAAACAGCCAATTAATGCACTGAGCACAGAAGCACAGGACCCGGTCCAACTGCCTGGATGCCTCCTAAAGAGATCAAGCCAATCAACTGTCTCACCCATTCAGAGGGCCTGATCCAGTTGGGGGCCCCTCAGCCATTAGTTCACAGTTCATGTGTTTCCATTCGTTTGGCCACTTGTCCCTGTATTCCATCCATCCCTGGTCCCAACAACTCTTGCTCACATAAACCCTCCTCCTTCTCGCCAATTGGACTCCCGGAGCTCCACCCGGGGCCTGACCGTGGATATCATCTGCATCTAGTTCCCTCAGTCACTGGATGGGGTTTCTAGCATGACAATTAGGGTGTTTGGCCATCCTATCACTGGGCTGGAGAGATGGCTCAGCCGTTAAAGGCTAGGCTCACAACCATGTTACTCTTATTTGTATATTTCTGAAGTAATTATTTTACATAAGATGAGATGTGAAAGTACTTAAAACCTCAGCAAAAACTTATGAATTAAAAAAATTAATGGGTGGATTCTTAAATTCCTAAAAGATTCTTTTCCAAAGTAGACCCCAACTCCCTTTGTTTTTTTGCTGTTTCATAACATATTCTTGAGTTCTACTCCAGTGTTCCATTCCAATGAGATTTAAATTTAATGTAAACCAAGATTATGAAACGATCATTTAAATACAGAGCTAACGTGATCAAGCAGGTATGTCAGTAAATGTGGGTGGGTGTCATGGAGAGTTTTGGTAATATATTCTCAAGAATGAGAATTCATGAGAGCAGTTCCTACTTCATCCTGTGATGTTCAGAATAACTTGGGGGCTCTGCAGTCACCTTTGGGTGCAGAGACTAATTAGGATTCATTCAGAAGACAGGGTGGTAAAGAATCAAAGCCATGACTCATAAAAACTGCCTGGAGCAGATGTACAGAATGAATCTAACTGTCTTCAAATACTTGAAGGGTTGTTGTGTGGAATAAAATTTCTCTTTATAGCCACAAGGGATTGAGCTATAGATGGAAATATAAGAAAACAGTTCAACTCAATATAAGAAGACCTTTCTAGTAAAGGACAAGTAAATGCTTTGAACATTTATATCGAGACTGAAGAGTTTCAAGTTTCCACATTTTATACAAAACGGAAATGCATATATGGGCACATAAACCATGCAGCCAAACTTCAGCTTCTTGACTTCGTTGTGAAATTCAAACTGCTCCAAAAGGATTCTTAAAAAATCAAAGGGATTTAGGTAGTTGACACTAATCCATCAATATCAAACATTAAATGCAGTCTTTGACAGAGAGAGTTTTCTAAGAATTAAGAAGGAGAGTTGATAGTTTCAATAATTATGACTAACCAAGACCCTCATAATAGAGAACACCACAGTCATTTCATATATACGTGATGTAAAAGTAGTCAGTGGAGGGAACAGATGGACAAATAAGTAATGAACAAAACGCCATTTGTTGGCAGAAAATAGGTGAGAAGGACAGAGGGGATAATAACTGGATTTAGCTAAGGGGAATTTGGGGGGGGGGTAAAAAAGCGTAATACATCACCAAAGGGAATGTTGCTTGTAATAACTGAATCTTCCCTCTTCAGATATTCTTGTATGAAAATTACATTTTAAAGGATTTTGTTCGCTTTACCTAAGAACTTCAGGTTTTGTTAAGGTGCTGATATTAAACAGAAGACCATAGAGGAGGTTAATGAATATATCCAGACATTTAAACAAATTCAAGGTATAAGTCAGCAGATGGGTCCTATACCATATATATATATATAAATCATATATATGATTTCAGAACCAGCCTGGAAGGCTCAACAAGACAACTTGACTACTTTACATTTACAAAGGCAATCAAGGAAACCTGAGTCCTCCATTGGGGTCCTTTGTTTGCAGCGTCCCTATCGTTTTTTAGCATGTCTTGCTATTTAATTAAAAAAGACTAGATTTCATTTAGGCAAAGAAACATCTGATTAAAGTCTAGAATTACACTCCATTGATGCAATGCCAGCAAACAGCAATACTTCAGATGAACATTTAAAAATAGATCACTGCTTCTATCTTTATGCATCTGGGAATCTTAATAAACACAGAATTTGAGACTCACAGAATCCTAATATAGAACCCAAGCAGAGAACAAAGCCTTTAAAACTCTCACTGACATAATTGTTTTCTCAGATGATATTTTTCTCCCGAAAAATATTCATGATAGCAATAGAGTCATTATCCATGTAAACGTAGCTGTGAAAGGAGGTTTAAAAATTCTAGACAGAATATATAGGAAGAAAAATTTTTTAAATTTGTTTAGACAAAATGTATTGTGGGGCCAAAATGAAAGAGAACATAGGAGGGAAAGAGACATTAATGTAGTAATGAAACAAGACGGAACTTTGGATGAGAACTTTACATACATGCAAGTGACCATAAATTGTCATGGAACAGGAGGCAATGAACACAGTTCTAATAAACAGTATTTCATTTCACTGCAACCTTTTTCTTCTTCTGTTTCCACTTTCTCCTCATCCTGTTTCTAGTCTTTATCGTGAAGGTCAGTTGCTTTACCCCATGAATCCTAACCAGAACTGTGTATCACATCTGTTCTGTAGGTTTTAAAAATTGCCTCTGGAGTCACCATGTCTCAGACAGCCTGAGTCAGCCTCAGACGAGGAATCTGGAAATTTCAGTTAAAAAATATCTGTGCAGGGGCTTCTAGAGCAGGAAGTGTTTTAGTCTGACTAGTACGGAAGCGATCCTTTACCAATAGAATCTACCACTGCCTTCACATCTACATGGCTCCAGTTTCCATTTCAATCTGTCTCAAAAACATCTCTGATATCACCTTCCTTGTTCCAAGACCCCCCAACTGCTAGTCATTGATATACAGTCACAATAAAAAAATTTCTTGTGATATTTCGAGGTGCAGCTCCAAAGCCACTTTCTCCATGATGCCTATACCTTCTTCATTAGTGTATAACACTATTAACAGTTTTCACTTTTGCACCATAATTAGTTGTGCAAGTAAAATGAGGGCTCTAATATTATATATATATATCTTACAAAAATAGACAACGGCAGAGATAATGTACAAAATAGACTCAGATTAAAACGAAATGTTTTTGAGTAATAAAAATGCTTCTACTTTATTCGTTCTCTTTATTTTCTTTTGTGCTAGATATTGTACTCAGGGCTAAGTGCACAGTTTATATTACAGGGCCCCAAATGCTTCTAATACTGAGTTCCTCCTGCATATATCTTTAAGCAGGCATCCACAGTGTAGGGACCCATTAACTATGTCACACCAGGTTCAGAGCTGTAATTCTCATGCCTATTTAAACTTATGTAAATGAGGACATTAAAGTAGAAACATATATAACATGTACATCAATAGAAGAAAACAAATTACTGTATAATTTGTTGCTGTTAAAGTAGGCTTAACTCATTAAATTCCCTGTGGCTAAGGCATTTGAAAATAGCTGGCACAGAGGTCATGACTGTTAGCAGCACAGATCTGAAGGGCAAACCAGCAAAGACAACTTTCTTTCCACTGTTTCTAGTGCCCAGGTTGTATCTCGGTTTTCAGTGTTAGTATAACCTTCTACCCCAGAAATAATTTAAGCATATCTTCACTATAGTTTATTATCCTTCAGTATAAAAGATCCTTAATCACTGTTCAAACATATTTGTACATCCTCAATTTTTTTGCTTGTTAATGGAATTAATAGGTAATAAAAACAAACCAAAAATATTAATGTGTTTTTTTTCCTGGCTCAAAAAATCACTTAGATTATCTTAAAGAATGAACTTGTGTGACATGGATGTGTGATCTGTATTTTAGAAATAAAGAAACTAAATTGAAATATAATCCACAGATGTTTCCCAAAGCAACCCCAATTCCATGTCTTTTGAAACCTACCTGGTTTTCTCAAACATACTGAAATTTTTATGGGACTTCAGATACCAAGTCAATAATCTGGACAGGGTAAAATCATTACAATCTTCCAATTCTTCTGAGTATATGACTAGCGATATATAAGATTACTTTTCTCATCAACTATATTCTTGGTTAATGGACTTCAATTATTTTGAGTTCAAGCATTTCCTGCATCTGTTACTACATCAAAAAAATCATATATTTTACTTGATCAAGTAATTATTGCACAAGATTTGAATACTAGTCACAGAGAAAGAAAAGAGAGAAGCCAGCCACACAGTCTATACAAGGAAAACCAAATAAGGAACTTGTTCCAAGGATGGAGTGAAGGAAGAATTTCATATTTTGTAAAACTCATTACTACTGGGGATAGAGAGGTGGCTTAGTGGTCCAGAGAATATGCTGCTCCTTCAGAGGACCTGAGCTAATTTCCTAGCACTCATGTGGAATATCTCACAACCATGAACTATATCTCCAGAGATCTGGTACCCTCTCTGGCCATTCCTGGTATTGCACTTACACATACACAGACAGACAGACAGACAGACGCACGCACACAAAACATACACGTAATTAAAACTTAAATTTTAATATTAAAACCATCATTAGAAAAATAATCTGAAATTAAACAACCTGTAAAGTAAGCATAATGAAACATGTTGAAGTACGTATGAATGTTAAGTCATTATGAAACCTAAAACAAAAAATGCATAGTTCTTTAGTTATCAAAGTTTTGAAATTATATTAAATAAAATTTAATTATTTTAAAAATAGTATTTTTATCAATCTTTAGGGTTATTTTCAAGCACTTACTTAGGTAGTAAGGCAAAAGAGATTATACTCAGTTTATGTAACAATTCTCAGTCAATATCATATTTCACAGTGAATGTAAACTGATACCAAAGGTATATACTCACAAATTATTTTGCAAGAAAAATTCAAAAAGTAAATTAAACATGAACATAAAAGAAAAAAGAATGAAATTAAAATTTGGTGCTTTAAAAATAATCCTTCTGGGGCTGATGAGACAGCTGAGTGGGTAAAATGCTTGCCTGGTGTGTTGTATAGTGTTATGTCAACTTGACAAGAGCTAGAGTCATCAGAGAGGAAGGAGACTCAGTTGAGGAAATGCCTCCATAAGTTCCAGCTGTAGGGCATTTTCTTAATTAGGGACTGATGGGGGAAGCCCTGGCCAAATGTGGGTGGTGCCATCCCTGGGCTGGTGGTTCTAGGTTCTATAAGGCGGCAGGCTGAGCAAGCCATGGGAAGCAAGCCAGTAAATAGCTCTCCTCCATGGCCTTGCCTATAGGTCCATGCCATGTTTGAGTTCCTGTCCTGATTTCCATTTGATAATGGACAATGATGTGGAAGTGTAAGCCAAATAAACTCTTTCATCCCCAACTTGATTTTGGTCATGCTGTTTCATCACAGCAATAGTAACCGTAACTAAGACACCTGCGCATCCTGATGACATTAGTTTGATCCTCAAGGCCCACATGGTAGGAGGGGAGAACTGACTACCACAGATTTTCCATTGACCTACACATGTGTTCCGTTGCATGTGCAAGCCATCACATTTACATACATAAACACCCCCATAAATAAATGAATGTAAATAATTTAATACTTAAAAAAAAGCTTTCTTTATAAAAAAAATACCCCTGGGATGTTAATATTATTGTTTATGTTTTCTAAAACAAAGTTGAAATGTTCTATGTATATTTTCTAAGAATACTTAACAAAACCTACCAGAAAGGAATACATTTAAAATGATTTTACTCTGTGTTTAAAAGTATAATCTAACGTTCCCATCTGAGGTAAGCAATATATTTTCAGTCAATGGACATTCTCACTTTCTTTTACCAAACTAGAGTGCATGTTAAAAAATATTAATTATGAAGTTCTTCTCAGAGAATTTGGAGTTATATGGCTGCAATGTAATTCTAAGTATGTGGTCATTTTCTGATGCCATCTCTCCACAAGTCTACATACATGTACACATACACTTGGATGTCCTGCCAATCCATGATGTGCAGAAGGCAATAATGATAAGTCTACTTATTACACAGCTCCCTTTAAGATGGCTTTCATTTAAATAACTCCCAATTTACTACATTTATCTTTAGCACATCTCCAGTTTCGGTTACTGAGTCTTGAGAAAGCTTCCATTTCTTTCACTCTGTTTATTTTTCCTTCAAAAGACACATATCTAATGATTATAGTAAATAACGTCTCTTTCCTTTAGACCTCCACCGAGCTTCTACATGAATCTCTGCTCAACTTTGTCTTCTCCATGGTGCTCTGACTGCCCCATATCTTAACCTTACATTTGACAGTGTTTTTCCACCCATTTCCTCTATTTTGTTATTTTCTATCTTTATGCAGATACTGCCTTCAGTGTACTAGCTACTATTTCTTAATTTCATTTCTTTTTAGCAGTTAGACCCTTGCAATCTACAGAATATGCATTAGATACTCTTTTATGAAACAGAAAATTTAAAGAAGGGAAGAGAGAATATAGAGAAAGAAGAAAAGAAGTGAATGAAATAAAAATTCAATAATAGGTCCATTTTCTTTTTGTGATTTATCACAAATCATTGAAATCTAATAGTTCAACTAGGTTACTACCTTTCTTCTGCACCTTAATTTTTAATTCAATGTCACTTACAAAAATACCATAGAAACATGATGAAAGATATTGGGGTCAGACACCATTGTCATGAATTACAGTATTTGAGCTTCCTACAGGACATGAAGGTTCTGTTGATCCACATTAGGAAATATAATGTCAAAATATTCATCTTGTTTGCTAATTTAACCAGGGCTAAAGGTATAAATAAATAGGAAGTTGTCTTTCTAGCAAGCATGGGGCTCTAGGTTCTATCTCCAATACAACATACAGTAAATAGTTTATTTCGGACATGTTTGCAACCACAGCACTAGGGAAATAGATTTGGAGGCCAGCTGGAGCTACCTTTTTTTTTTTTTTTTGGAAGAGAGATAGAGATAGATAGATAGATAGATAGATAGATAGATAGATAGATAGATAGA
>CABHPR010132858.1:24099-47199 GCA_902168415.1 Peromyscus melanophrys
TAAAGCCACAAGCCATGTGGCAAGGTATAGATTTATAGAAATGGATTAATTTAACATATAAGGACAGTTAGCAAGAAGCCTGCCACGGCCATACAGTTTGTAAGCAGTATAAGTCTCTGTGTTTACTTGGTTGGGTCCAAGCGGCTGTGGGACTGGCAGGTGAAAGAGATTTATCCTGACTGTGGGCCAGGCAGGAAAACTCTAGCAACACATGATAAAACCAAACTTAAGCAATATCAATCTCAAATTCAGTCCTATAGAAGATGCTAAGAAGAAAACTCCAGCCTAAAGAGGTTAACAACCCACAAGAAAACACAAGGTCTAAATCAAAAAAGTCTCTCTCTCTCTCTCTCTCTCTCTCTCTCTCTCTCTCTCTCTCTCTCACACACACACACACACACACACACAAGAAACAGTTCTACAGCTTAAATCACAAATTGACCTTTGCACACTGATAGTAGAAGACTCCAATGTCCCATTCTTGCTAATAGACAGGCCAACTCCAAATGGATCAAAGACCTCAACATAAAAACAGATGCACTGAACCTTATAGAAAAGAAACTGGGAAATAGCTTCGAACTCATTGGCATGGGAAATCCTTTCTAAACAGAACACCATTAGCACAGGCACTAAGATCGACAATTAATAAATGAGACCTCAGGAAACTGAAAAGCTGCACAGCAAAGGTCACTGTCATTCTGGGAAAGCAACAATGTACAGAATGGGAAAAGTTTTTTTTTTTAATCAACTATACATCTGATAGAGAACTAATCTCCAATAACAAAACTTAAGAAACTTGATATCAAGAAAAAATATTCCAATTAAAAATGAGATCTAAACAGAGAATTCTCAAAAGAGGAAACTCAAATGACTGAGAAACACAGAAATGTTCATCCTCCTTCACCATCAGAGAAATGTCAATCAAAACTACTTTGAGATTTCATCTTATAACCATCAGAATGGCTAAAATCAATAAAACAAATGACAGCTCATGCCAATGAGGATGTAAAGTAATGGGAACACAATGCTGGGGGAACTTCAAACTTCTACAACCACTATGGAAATCAGTTTGGTGGTTCCTTCAGAAGATAGGAATCAAACTACCTAAATATCTGGCTCTACCATTCTTGCACATATACCCAAAGGATGCTTCATCCTACCACTGTGAAACTTGCTCAGCCTTTCTCATTCCTGCTCTATTCATAATAGACATAAATTGGAAGAGAAGAAAATATCTTACTTGGGAGCTAAAATTAAGTGGTACATTGTCCCTTTAGTTCCTGAAGCCTTCATGAAGGAGATTTTATATGATTGCTTTGCATCCTCAGTGTTCAAAACATGGTTCAGAGTGTCCTGCCACTATCGTTCACTTGAAAAAGCATTTCCTTATTATGATTATTTGTGTTTATAATTCTGTGTTTATACATTTCATATATACAGCATGTATAAGCATTAGTGAATCTTATGGTACAAAGTCCTTCTCAAATTAGTAATCTGTCAACTTGTTATTGGATAGGCTACATTTGGAATTTGACAGCTTTCTTGAGCATAAGACAGACGTTGGAGCAGGGTGCAACGGTACACAGCTGTAATCTCAGTAGAGGCAGGAGAATCACCCATGAGTTCAAGGGCAGCTTGATTTACATGGTGAGTTTCAAACAAGTCACCTACACAATGAAGTGATGCCTCTAGTGCTGGTACTGCACTGCTTCCCCCATCGCCTCCCACATACACTAAAAAAATGAAACAAAACACTGGAGTGTGGCAGCTCCTGGAAGTGAGAACTCTTATCAAGTTCTGCTTCACAAACGCATTATTTTCAGTTTTGTAAAAGTTAGTGTGTGTGTGTGTGTGTGTGTGTGTGTGTGTGTGTGTGTTGTGTGTGTGTGTGTTGATCACCTGAAAATGGAAAGGTACATATTCTACAAATTCAGAATTATAAAATGGTATGCATTTAAAAAAGAAACAAAGAGACAAAGAAAAATAACTCACCCTAAATGATGCCTCAAAAAATTTCTGATAAGAAACGAAGGCAAAATCTAATCTCAGAAAGTCATTAAACTAATCACACACATATATAAGATAATCATAGTTACAGGAGGTTAATAGAAATGGGAATGAGAGTATGGAGTGCTTATGGGGTATGGAGAAAAATAGAATTGTAACATACTGGTTTGGTGTTGGACCAATAAGAAATAGAAATAACCTGTAATTCAAAGTCCTCCTGTCCTGTGGGGATTATAAATTTCTGGTGGATCAAAAGTCCTCAATTTTACATAAGTAAATTGTGATCTGATTTTAAATGGGTTCCTTATGGATGTCTGCAATAAAGATGGTTATCCAGAAATGTTCAATCCCCAAGTACAGAAACAAAACTGACGTAGTAGAAATAACTGAAAAATTCAGTTGCCTATTGAAGTGATTTCTTTTCTTTTCTCTTTTTTTTTCTTTTTTGGTTTTCTGAGACAGGGTTTCTCTGTGTAGTTTTGATGCCTGTCCTGGATCCTACTCTGTAGACCAGGCTGGCCTTGAACTCACGGAGATTCTCCTGGCTCTGCCTCCCAAGTGCTGGGATTAAAGGCGTGCACCACCACTGCCAGGCTCCTGAAGTGATTTCTGATTGGGATGAAAACAACAGACTCTCCCTTTCACCAGTTCATGTTTTCTTTGCAACTGTAACAGCTATGATTTTGTTGAGCCTGTTTTGTTTATAAAACAGGTTTATATTATAAGATAAATTGGAAATATTATCAACACCCAGTGGAATGTGGCAAATTGTGTCTTAGTGATTAGGGGAAAATCTCAGCCTTTCAGTTCAGATCTGTAGAATAGAATTATTGGTACAAATTCTCATCTAAGAAGGGACCTTAGAATTCTGCTCCATTTTAAGTCATAGAGGTATTAGATTACCAACACTGTCAGGGGCTGATTGCCTGTTTTTTGAGGTTGTACCACATACCCTTAAAGTGATATTATATTTTGGAATATCATAACTAGTCCTCAAATAAAACACATCTAGCTTCATCTGCAAGTTTATGATGATCATTTCACTAAAACCCTGGAATAAGAAAGATCTGCTGTGTATGGAGATAGACATCCCACGCATATTAGTTGACTGAAAAGAAAATTTGAAGATTATAGATAAGAGGAAACAGAGCTTAATGGAGATAAAGTGATTCCCTCCCAGCTCAACTTCTACCCAATAAAGGTTAGTTTTGAAACCTAGAAAATCCTTGACAGATTCTTTTCCTTGCATTTCTGTGTTTTGCCAGAGACAAAATAAACTCATGTACACATATAACTGTATGACAATTGCTTATACAAAGGTATGTGTGTCTTTTTGCATGTAAACAGGACGATAAGAGAAACAGAATTTCAAAAATAAGACTGTTGTGAAATGTGAGAGTTTTTCTTACTAACCCATCCCGTTAATTATTTTGACCTTTTTGCAGGAAACACAATTTGCATATATTCCCAGGCAGCAGCAGGGCTGCTGGGTAAGCAAGTTGTGATTTCAGACTCTAGAAGCTATTTGGAGAGAAGTGCTTCTCTCTATATACCTGAGAGGTAATTAAAATAAGTCATCCCTTCAAAGCATGGAGCAAAGAATGGGATCGATGTTTTGTATAAGCAAGGTTCCTAACGCTTTTGCTTCTATTAAGTTCAGGAAAGCGTGGTTTGATGATGTTTTCCTGGTTGTAAGGCCCAGGCAAGCTCACATTTTTATTTCACTTGACAAAATGAAAAGTAGCTTCGTGACAGTAATAACTGGGAAGCAGATTAGAGTGTTTGACCTAACCACATATGGCATTTTATAGTTTGGCTTCAGACAGCTCCTCTTCTGAGACTTTCATCAGTACATAAAAGCAGAATTTAGCATTTAATGCTCTAATAACTATGGAACTTCTGGCAAAAAGGACTGCCTTGAGGACATAAATCCGTCAGCAGCAGCATCCAACTCCGTCATTGCTCAACAAACTCACTGGGTCCTTCATTAGAGAACAGGACACTTTAATGAACTAATACATTTATTCATTTCGCAACATCACACGGTTTGATGCATTTTTCTATAATCTTGTCAAGTCTTCCCTGTTGTATGTAAAATGTAACAATATCATTGAAAGATGTGAATCTATTTTGCAGTGTGGTTTCAGTACACAGCACATTTTTTTACGCAGAGAATAATGACTTTGGGGTCAGCTGTCTATGGAGCTTGCATATATCTTTTATGGTCTTACTGTAAATGGGTTTGTGACATGCAGCCCAATAGGGCTGTCGCACTGATTTTAGGAAGTAGGTTGCATGGAACAACCACTCCAGGAACCAGAGCCAGTGACAGTCCTCAATGGTGATTTCCCTTTGTAAGCACATTTTGCCATGATTGCATATGTAAATTAACCAAAATCGGAAACTTATCTTTAACTAATTACAGTACAATATACTACCAGTAGGGTATGAAGGCACTAGAAGCGAAGCTTTTCATGTGCAGTTGTAAAGTCTTCATTATGGTGTGACATGCTCCAAAATCAATGTTTTAGTGATGAGAAGTTGAAGTGAAATGACGGAATCATCAATATGGTCTAGGAATACTGTGCACTTGGCAGAATAAAGACAGAGCCTAGAACACTGCCTTCTCTGGGGAGGAATCTTCTCATGTCCTCTGCCAGGATGCTTCCAGTCGGATCGTGACCTATTTTAAGAGGCAGAATGTATCTTCCCATTTCACAGGAGCTAAGGACTTTCGGTTACCTCTCAAACCTCTCAGACTTCCTCAATTAACGGTGGCCCCATAGATTACTCATTCTGACACTGACCACAGATCCTTTCCTTTATTCTTTTCTCCATATTTGCTTGATACCTTATCTGTTGACTATCTGATGCTTTAATATATCAGTGTTCCTCCAAATTTTAACAGACCAGCTCTAGGAAAACAGACATCTTTTTCTGTTCTATTACTGACAAGTCTTTAATACATAACATTCAAAACTGGGTTGGTATTTATGGCTATTTGTTAAAAGTTAAATAATCATGCACTTATTAGGCAATATTTTTTTTTGAGCATCCCATGGGTTAGAGGCAATGAAGAATACTTCTTTGATTCTACTTCACATACAATTAAAATGTTTTTGCTCCATATTAAAGTTTAATATATGGGCAATATGTTACAATATTATTTTTTGAGAAGGGTTTTATTAGGTAGTCCAAGTCAGCCTCAAAACTGTGATCCTCTTCATTCAGCCCCCCAAGTACTGGGATTATAGTGTGACCACCTCAACCAGCTATTTACATAATTTTAATTGCATAGTAATGTGCCTCTTAAATTTATTTTTGATTAGCATACAAAAGAAAGATTTTCAATTGTTCAAGCAAGAACTGAGAAACAATATGCTAGAGTTGCAAGAGATTCTTACTTGGTGGATTGTTCAATTAATCTTCTGCTTTTCCAGTTCCGTGATTCAAAACTATAATGAACACCATGACTCAAGAACTAAAAAATTATGTTAAAAACCATTAAAGGTTTAGAAATAAAATGTCTTTAAAAATAATACAAATTAATTCTATTTAAATATTGGAATTTTCTAAGAAATTATTTCTATAAAGTTTTATTACGTAAAGGTAATAAGTCCACCAAGTAATAAAACTAATAATTAAATTCTGATGTGGGAGTCAGATTGTGCGCATTATTAGGACACAAAGTATATGCCTTTGTATATTTTTATGTTTTGAAGATTACAGCTCATGTGATATTATTCATAAAACAAGAATAAATACAGATTGTTTCTTATTAGTGGGGAATATTGGTATTTTGCCTCCATATGTCAAAGAAAATATCCTGAGGCCTTTTATTTTTAAAGAGTTTCTAAACAAAGAAAGTTTCACTGTGTTTGATGCTGGTTTGCAAGTCATGATGAATTCTAGAATTAGTGAATTTCATCTCTGGACAATGTTAGAGAAAAATAATGCTGACTGCTGGGGTGCAGAGGTCAGGCCTTTTTCTACATCATGTTTTAATTGGGTTCCTATAGCTGTGATAATACACCATGACCAAAGGAACTTGTAGAGGAAAGTGTTTATTTTCTCTTTTCCAGATCACAGTCCATTACAGAGGCTAAATCGGGGAGGAAGTCAGGGGCAGGAAGCCAGAGGCAGAATTAAAGCCGAGGCCATGGAGGCACCCTACTTACCAGCTTGCTTCTCGTAGCTTTCTAAGCCTGCCTTATAGCTCTCACGGTCACCTGCTCAAGGGTGGCATTGACCACAGTAGGTATCAATCACAAATCAAAACAATACCTCACAGACTTGGCTACAGGCCAATCCTATGTTGGCATTTTTCTCAGTTAAGATTCTCTCTTCCAAGAGGCTTCCCCCTGCAACTGCTGATGGGAGCAAATGCAGAGACTTAGCTAAGCATTAGACAGAGAGAGAGCACCCAAGTTGGAGATCTCCGTTGGGTCCCTCCTCTTAGAGCTTGGGGAACCCTGCCAAAAAGGTGGCAGAAGAATTATAGGAGCCAGAGGGGTCAAGGACACCAGGAGAGCTTGGCCTACAGATTCAGTTAAGCAGGGCTCATATGGGCTCACAGACACAGAAGTGGCAACCACAAAGTCGGCACGGGTCTGAGTAAGGTCCTCTGCATCTATGTTATGGTTGTTAGGTTGGTGTTTTTGTGGGACTCCTAACAGTGGGAGTGGAGGTGTCTCTGACTCTTTTGACGCTCTTGGGACCCAGTTCCTTCTACTGGCTTACCTTGTCCAGCCTTTGTAAGAGGGTTTGTGCCTAGTCTTATTGTTATTTCATTATGCCCTGTTTGGTTGATATCCCTGGGAGGCCTGCTCTTTTCTGAAGGGAAACGGAGGAGGAGTGGATCTGGAAGAAAGCAGAGGTGGGCGGAGACTGGGAGGCGTGGGAGGAGGCGAAACTGTGATTGGGATGCATTGTATGAGAGAATAAAGAAAAATTCCTCTTCCCAGATATGTCTACGTTTGTGTTATATGGACGAAAACAGACCAACACAAACCATACTCTCTATCCTTAGATCCAAGGCAATGATTTCATCAGAGTAGCAGCTTATGAAATACGCAGTAAAATATTATTATATTTTTGTATTTTAACAGGCTAATAGTGACTCTCAATGTATTGTAGATTATATATGACAAAATATAAAAAATGTTCTGGCATAGCCAAATCATAACTGACTCTAAATCTCACAAGCATGGACAGATAAACATGGTCTATGAAAAAAGACAACTAAGATAGCACACAGAATTATCAGTTGTTTTGTTTTAATTGTTACCTTGTTCTACATAGTTATAAAGTCATTAAATTTGGCATATAATAAAATATTAATGAGGTATGATTCTGCTACTCCTAAGACATGTAGTTATATGTATAGGTTCTTCTCTCTCTCTCTCTCTCTCTCTTTCTCTCTCTCTCTCTCTCTCTCTCTCTCTCGCTTTATACATTAGTTATTTGATTCTCTTAATCAGATAAATCATGTTTCATACAATGTAGTTTTAAGGAATGTAATACATGATTATATTATCATGTATGAATGGTATAATATTATCAACTCAATTTAAAGGGTAGAAATATTTTTTAAAACTAAAATGTTACTGAGAACTATTTTTTATGCTCATTTTAAACATATATAACTGTGCATCACATGCATGCCTGGTACCCACAACATCCAGAAAAGGACACTGAATCTCTTGGAACTGGAAATTATAAACTATAGTGAGCCACTATGTAGATGCTAGAAATTGAATCCTTGTCCACTGGAAGAGTAGTAAGTGCTCTTAATTGCTGAGCCATCTCTTCAGCTCCAAGAACTAAATTCTTGCATATTATATTAATTTATATATAACTATGCCATGCTTTCTTAGCTAAATGAACCTATATATGAAGTAAAGGCCTATTTGTCAAGATTAAGAGAAATTAATATATATATTCTAAATTATTCTAGAATATTCTCAAACATTTAATCCAATAATTTTTGAAACTGTTAGAATATTGTATTTATCACTTTAACCAATATATTTTTTCATACATGCAGAAAGATCTACGGCTGAGACAGGAGACCCTAGCATGACTGAGGCTAGGCTGGACTACATAGCTAGACTGGCTACAGAGAGAAAACCAGCCTCAAGAACAACAACAACAAAAACACTTCCACAGATTTCCGTCACAATAAAATACACACTTTTTCTTAGACTTTTTTTAAAATATAAAACAAACAAAAAGTACCAATATTTACTTTGAAGGTAGAGTTTAAATTTGACAATTAAAAATTTTAATTACAGTTTTGAACATATACACTGATTTCTTACTAGATATAATATAAATGGCATTTGTCAGTTTTCTGCGTTAAGAATTGTACAGAATTTACTCTGTATAATAGTGGCCAAATGTAGCTGACTTTCTGAGATGATGCTCAGAAACTGTTAGCTGAGTCTCAATAGTGAGATCCTATTCGGTGGTACCTACTTGATAGCATAATCCCACAAATAGCTTTTAAAAGCCAGTGTATCAGATACGTCCATCTGAAAATTCAAAACACCAAATAATATCTTTCTGAGCAGGCTACACATTCCATGGCTGCTGTCAGGTAATGCAATGTTGACTTTCTAAGGGGTCAGGATCATGTTACCATTAGAATTGCCAACTATCAAATTACTTTTTATTTAATGAAAAAAAAATCATGCTTGTGCCCACCTAAATGGGAAAAAAAGTTTCTTGTCTATCTTCAATCTAATTGAGCACATCTCTATTCAGCATATTTGCTCCATACCATTGATGGTCTTCTACTTTGTAAAAAAACAAAAATTTTAGAAAAAGCACAATAATATTGATATGTTAAAAGGTATTATTCAGTAACAGCTATTATGAATGATAAATTATTTTTACTATTCTACAATTTAATCACTCTACAAATTTATATTACCTGCTAATTTTTTGCAATATTGGGAATCAAACCTAGGACCTAGTTTATGCTAGCTATGTGTTCTACACCAAGCTATAGCTGAAGCCTTACTTTATTGTCTATAACAGTAGTTTTCAACCTTCCTCATGCCACATACTCTAGAAGATGGCTACATAAATTCCTACATACTATTTTCCTGCTACAGCATATATAGAGGTACCATGAAATGCATTTCATTTATTGAGCTTGCCTTTAATAGAAACTTTAACAATCTGTCTAAACATATGTATTTTCATTTTCAGAATCAGTAGCTATTATCATACACCTAATATTAAAATTTAAGCATCTTATATGGTCATAGTTAATAGAGATCCAGCAAAGTATTTGGATGCTCTCTAAGAAGAAAGTGCTTAGGCAGACACACCCATATTTCTTCTACTAAGAGTATACTCCAGTTTAAATGACATGTGATATATTTTGATCACATGGCTAGTAGAAGCAGACCTTCAACAACACAGTTGGTGTTTGTGGGGGAATACTGCTTGGTCTTACACTCACCATTTTGTTGACAACTACATGAACAAATATTTGGACATGTTTTCATAACAGCAAATTATCTCTTCCAATTACTCTCCAATTTACACTTGTGTTACTATTAACAGCTAGATTGTCCTTTCACACAAATAATAATGGCCTCAACCACTAAAATGAAAATCAAAAGCAGGCAAAGCTTAGTTTTCTTAATACCGAGACAGAAATGTTAATTACAGAGGATATTGAAATATAAAAGAACTCCCTTTGCTGTCTCCAATCTCTTTTGAACTTCTCAGGGGTTTAAATATAGTGTTCACTTGGCAGATATTCATGTCTGGAAAATGAAGAAAAGGAAAAATACCACACCAAAATAAAATCTCAGACTGAGTAACCAACACTACTCTTCATCAATCATAGATGGATGCTCTCATTTAGGCAAAATTTCTCCTTAAGAGCTCCACATTCAACTTAAAATTAATGTTTCTAGAAAATAGTTAATTTTTATCTTCATAAAAATATTCATGACACAATGGGTGCTTGAATCTAAAAGACAGTGTTCATGAATGTTCTTTCTAGAAGTAATGGATTAATATCAATTCAATTAGATAGAGAAACATATACACATACCTTTAAAATATTATGTGAAGTTTTGTGTAGAAAAGACAACAGTGATATAAAAAGAATGGGTATTGTTCAATAGAAATATCTCATAAAAGAACTTAAAGATGCATTCATGAAATAGGATGAAAAGGAAAATATTGTGTCAAGTGATTTTAATTGCCTGCTAGTGTTCTCATGAAACCCATTAAAATTGTATGCATAGTTGACAGTGTTGAGCATTTAAATTAAGAAACAGGAATGCATCAGCAACAAAGACCCAAATTCACATTACTGTAAGTACTATAGAACAATTCATTTTTACATCGTTGGATTTTCTAAAATGTAAGTACGATCCTGCCACAAGGTGATTTACAATTCTCCACTGCTCTTGGTATTTGGTCTGCCTTTCTTTGGCCTACAAGAACTGGAGAATGAAACGCAGCATGCACACAAGTCTCTTCTCTACCCATTCATTCAATGCCACCGTTCTAGTCAAACCTGCTTTCTTTCCCTCTCCACAGAAACACCAAGAACATGTCTCTCTTGGGACCTTTATAGCTCACTTCATTGAGAGAACAGGACCTGAGATCTTCCAATTGCTGTGTCTCTACCACGTTGATTATCTTGACTCCAATCTAAATTTCCATTCCCCACTGTCATTCTCCAATCTTTCATTCTCCAATCTTTCCTTCCTTCTCAAGGGTTAATCCGCCTAATTTCACTGTGTCTACATAGGTATTAATATCTGTCTTCTCCTGAGTATAAGGGCCAAGAGAGTAGGTATATTATATAGCTTGCTGATAAATACAGTCTTAGTGACAGAAGAGAACAATACAATCAAGGAAAATATTTGTGAGATGAAAAAGAAAAGTTACATAAACAAACATATTTTTAGTGATTTAATGCTATCAACACTGGAATCTTTCCAGGATACTATGGAATCACAGCTATCTTAACTACGGCCTCCTTAGTCATCTATTTACATTTACCTACTAGCAACTTTCAATAACTAATTACTTGGCTAATATGTTTCATAAAACTTTTATTTAATATGTTTCATAAAACTTTTATTTTGTCTTGCTTTTGATACTGGAAGATAATGCTATTTTTAATCTAGATAAGGAAACTGCCTTCTCATATCATTTTCTTAGCTTGTGTTTCAACATTTACCTTACATTTAAAAAACTAGCAGATATATTCAATTTTAGAACAAAAATAATTAATTCTCTACAAAGGGCCTTCATAATTGGAAAATAACCCACTTTACTTACAAAATAATTCACTGGTAAGATTATTTTAGAGGATTTAGTGGTGTAGCTTAATGGTAGGGTGCTTACCAACATACAAAAAGACCTAGATTTGGTCTACAGGATCAAATACAATACAATAAAATGAAATAAAAATAATTCTGTAGTTTCCCTTAAATAATATTAAAAATATAAAGCACACTATGTATATCTGATGGAATATTTTCACGCATGCTTTAAAAGCAAACTCAGAAATATCAATTATATAAATCTTGTACATTAAGCAAAAAACTTACTGTTTTTAACATAGACATTAAGTTTCCAAGACAAAAACTTCTTGAATAAGACACCCCCCCACTCCACTCCCACACCACCATCATCATCACCACCACCATCATCATCATCATCATCATCATCTAAGGAGGAAAATACTAATATGTCATGATACAGTTTAAAAACTTGCAGTTGAAGTAGATGGCATCTGCCTTCAATATTTAAATTCTGATTGCACCTAATATCAATTTAAAAAATGAAACTATTTATAAAAAAAATCACAGAGATTTCTGAAAAAAATTTTGCCCAGTGTTTGTAGTTTGTTTATTCCTTGAGATTTGTGTGACATTCTATATTGCTTAGATTTTCATATTTACTCACCAAATTATATACTGCCTTGGACGTTTTTTAATCTGCACCAGGGACTGTTCTAGCTTCAACAGTATACTTTAAGGACAAGGTTGAATCCCCTACAAGTGAGCCACTCAGGAGAAACTCACCAGTAATCTCTACTGTTAAGAGAGGTCAAGGATAACTTTCAATCTTGTATCCTATTTGAAAGTGATTCTATGCAGTAAACAAGAGTTTCCCCTGCTGGTAATTATAAGAAACACTATTACAGAAGAACTGGGCAAGTCATGTCATTAATAATGCATGAACGCAACATTGTAGTCCCTCATGGAGATGGACTGAAGATATGAATTAAAGCAGAGCGAAGGAAATATTTCAGTATTAAAAGTTATGTCACTGTATTCCTTCACAGACTAGGAATCAACTCTTGGAAAAAGTGATGTGTTTTCAATGTCCAGGTTAACTGACAGTTGGCACAGGTCCATTTAGAAGGGACAGAGACTAAGGAATTTGGGGACTCTGTGATGTTAAAATCCTATTTTCCTTCCATGTGAAATCACTGTCAAAGGTTTGCTTTTTCTTTGTAAATCATGCTCGAATTTGCCCGCAGGATCAAAAATATCTGTGCTCCTGTTCTCCAAAACCCAGAGAACAGCAGCGAGCCAGCTGGCAGAGCCCTCTGGCTGGCTGCCACTGTCGGCTGAGGTTGCAATGTGGTCCTGAGGGAAAAAACAATCATGCATTCTGTTTAACTAGAGCCATAGAATGGCATTTGTTTCTTGATGGACTGTGGGTCTATTACTAAGACAAACTGGATTAAAGCCATTCAGATCTTACTTTCTGCGACTCTGGGAAGATCAGAGAGCTGAGGAAGTCTTCAGAATAGAGATTAAATTTGTTTGTCCATCTTTGACACAATGATAAAACAACTAAATGGAAGGTAAACATTCAGGAACCTACGTTTTTTTTTTTTGTTTGTTTGTTTGTTTTTTAAAAAAAAAACTATCATTTCTTCCTTCCTTCAAATTGAACTGTTTTAGCTTGCTACAGGAATTCCCTGAAGGTGAAATGATAACAAAAGCATTAACAATGTTTTTGTTAGGCCTTTGTCCAAGAATACTGGTGGTTATTAAGGCACTTCTAATCTCAAAACAAGGCTATGAAGTAGTCCATGGCTTATTTCAATTTCACAGGTGAGAAAGATGAGGCCAGATCAAATAACCCACTCAGCACTGCAGTAGGAGGGCAAAAGTCCAGGGACACTTCACCACACAGGGGAAGGATTTATACGCTACAGTCATTGACATCCAAGCATTCATGAATGCCTTGGGGAAGCTGGTTGGCAATGTAAGGCTTTTCAGTTTGCAAGGTCCATCTTCTCAAGGAGGAAATAAAGGAGACCAACTAAGCAGGAGTTTGGAATGGCCTCAGAGTGGTCTTTGTTCTGGGCTCCTTTTCTACCTTGGTCATTTCAGGTCTGCCCAGGAAAAAGGCTTGTGTTTACATGCTCTGTGCAATACAACATAAGAGGACATCAAAGCCTTGGCTCTACATCCCCTAGACAACATAGTATTTCCAGGTGGAAAGGGAATGCTTCCAAATTTCTAATTCAAAATTTAATCTCTACTTATTAATAGGTTAGTGATAATTTTGCAAGAGCTGGAGTTGATATATGTAGTGTCCTAACACAGAGGATACCTGTAGTGCTTAATAAATTACATAGATTGTCTGGAGTGTAACTGAGATTAGCAGTGTTTGGAATGGCACTTGAATAGGTGTTCAATTATCATCAGGCTCCTTTTAAGGGATCAGGATAAACTATGCCTGTGTATCTACACAAAAATCATAGATTGCCGTTTATCAGGCTTGCAGAGTTTCATGAGGCAATGAAGATATCCATTTCCTGATTTGTATTGCATCCAAACCCTGTACACAAACAATATAAAGGAAACAAAGCAAAACCAAAAATGCAACTACCTATGATGGTTAACAATGTCCTATTAGCAAGATCTAGGCTCAGCCATGAGACAAAATTCTGTGTAGATCTGTGAAGGATTATCTGGTTCAGGTTAGCCTCTTGGCATGCCTGTGAAGGATTTTCTTGGTTGGATGGCTGAAGTGAGAAGACTCACTCTGATTACAGACAGTTCTCTCATAGGCTTGGATGTTGGACAACATAAAAGGGAGGAAACAAGCTGAGCAAGTGCAATTATTGTTCTCTTCTTCCTGCTTGTGGATGCAATATGATCGTCTGCCTTAAAATCCTTCTTCAGGACTTGCCCACCACGACAGGCTGAACCCTTGAGCTGTGGTCTAAAATAAACTCCTTCTTTCTGAAGTTGTCCTCTGTCAAAGCATTTTATCACAGCAACCAGAACAATAACTAATGAAATTACTCAAAGGACTCCCATTCTGACTAAGTATAGTCTTAAGTCATTTCTTTTGAACTGAAGAGAAAGAAACATCACCTTTCTTTTCAGCTCCAAAACATCATCAATATTATACTGGTATTTCACATATGTTAAAGACAAATAAGCCTGAATATTATTCAAGTGATATACATTTAAAAAGTGCAAAGGCTTCTATATATCACACATTAATTCATTCAGGATGGTGTTATGGATTAATTTAAAGGGTTGCTTGGGTATTTATATGAAATATGTGTAACAAATGTAAATTTAAAATAGAATTGATCTCGAAATTTTTTGTTGTCAGTGGACTGTGAACATTGTCATAGATTTACTGTGTACAGGAAGAAGGGGCTTGTGGATTTAAGGTCTGAGACTGAGGAAAGATAAATTTCATAACTGAAGATTTTTGTTAGTTTTGCAGAAGAGAGGGAAGTTTTATAGGTTGAATTTGAATTTCTTCATTATTCTTTTAAAAGTACCAAACAGTAAATTAAACATTACTGCTCTTACCTTTCTTCATATTCATCAATGAGAAGTATGGATAATTTAGATACCTTTTCAGATTTTTAATATCTTAAGGAGTATCATATCTTATATTATTTTAAGTAAAAAGTTAAATGATTTTCATATGCATATTATAAATACTTAATAGAACTATCATTAACTCTTAAATTCTGAATTTTCATGAGGCTATACAGATGGGAAATATTTTCTCTTGAGGTGGATGGCTGAGTTATTTCCAATTAAGCTCCCAATTTTATGTTTCAGAAGATGTGTATCTAAAATGTCTTATGAAAAATAACATTCAGATGAAACTGGAGTTGTTACAAGTAAATATTTTGTGATAGAGTTACTCTTCTTCATTGACTTTTTTTTTTTCAACACAGCAGAGTAACTACACTATTTTCCTAATATATCCATAGGAATTTTCCTGGTCGTTTATCATATATCTCCTTTTTCTTTTAAGTATCTTTTCAGTGTGTTTTTCTCATAATGTCAGTGAGAACCTCATGCATTCATTGGTAGGTTCACAGTGGAAATAGCCAGTTCTTTATTTGAAGAGTGCAAGCAAGCATGAAAGTGTGCAGAAAGGAACCATACCAATCTAAGTGCATCAAAATGCCCCCAAAGTAAATGCACAGTACTAATACTACTCTAAATAGTTTGGGAATAAAGATCAATAGTAGGACTTTATGATAGGTAGAGTTGGCTTTCTAGAAACAAACACTTTCATTTATTCACACAGTTCAGACTGAATGTCTTAGTTACTTTTCTATTGCTGTGATAAGACATCATGACAAATATAAGTTATAAAAGAAAACATTTTACTTGAGGCTTATGGTTTCTAGGAGTTAGAGTCCATGGGCCATGGAGGCATGGCAGCAGGCAGGCAGGCACACCAGTAGCTGAGTACTCACACCATCATGACTGCGAGGTAGGGAGAACTAAAGGAATAGTGTGGGCCTTGAAAACCTCAAAGCCTGCCCCCCTAACCCCTGTTGACAAACCCTCTCCAATAAGGCCACATCGCCTAATCCTTCCCAAACAGTTCCACCAATGGAATTTGAATATGGTACCAAGTATTCAAATATATGAGCCTATGGGGGACATTCTCATTAAAACCACCACATAGACTATATAAGAAATTGGTCCCTGTGCATTATGTCGCATCTGCCTTTAAAAGCATGTATTATGACTCCCATTTTATACTTGAGAAAAAAAAAGCTCAAGAATCCAATAACCTCCCCCTGCTTGACAACTAAACGCCTGAGTTTTCTTCTCGCCCTTTGCTTCTTTCACCTATTTTCTTTCATCTATATCATTACCATTTTTTATGAAGGCCTCAGTCTAGTGGTTCCGATGGAATCCATCTAGTTATTGAGGCTGTGCACTGCAGCTTATGTCTGCATGTCCAGAGAAAGTATCTTGATGGTTACTGTAACTTTTATGTTTCTCTGTGTTAAGTAGACTTAGAATTGGCTGCCATTTTCAAGTATTTTATATACATCAATAGCGTTCATTTGGGTGTCCTGTGGCTTCAGATGCAATATTTTGCTATGCAGCAGAAAAAAAACACCTCAACAGTAGAATTTTTTTTTCAGAATTACAAATATTTAAAAATTGGAATAATCAAAATGAGAATGGTTCTGTAACAACATTTTATTTTTCAAATAAAATGCTGTATTTCAAGGCACCAAACATGTCTTTTTAGATTCTGCTTATTATGTAGGAGGTACGCAAATGCTAACTCTTTGGTAACATCTAAAAAATTTTTTTATATTAAGCATTTAACAAAATAAACATTATAATTGAAGACTTTTTTGTTGTTTTATTTAATGTTGATTACTTAATCTTATAATCCTAAATGCCATAAATTAGTTTTATGAGTAAGCTTTTATTACCTTTTCTCATTTTGTATTCAATGGTCTTATTTCTCAAAAGAATCCATTTTATTATGAATAATTCATTTCAATAAATAGCGATTTTAATGTGTTTTTTTGTATTCTTTGGGAAAACTGAAAGGACATATTAACATTTCTGGCTAAAATAATCAACATGTTAATTTTTTAACTTTAATTTTTTAACTGCCAAAATTAAATTTATTCACAGTATACAACATGTTTTATTACATATGAATATATTTTGGAACATTTAAATCAATGTAATCAACATGAACACTACTTAAATAAAAATTATATATATATATTTATTTATGATATATAACATGATGTTTTATACACAACTATGTTGTGGAATAGCTAAATCAAGGTTAGGTGCATTTCTATAGTTACAGTTTTTAATGATGAAACTCAAATCAAACCTCACCAATCTTCAAATATGTAACATACTATTTTAAAATGTAGTCATCATGATATACAATTGATCACTTGTACTTAATCTAGTCTTTAATGGGAAGTATGTGCTCTGATTAACATCTCTCCAGTGCCCCCAACCCTCAAAAGAACTCCCCATGTAGGATAGATAGGCTGGCTAGCCAGTAAACCTGGCTTTTTCAAATATGGATGCTGGAGATCTGAATCATGCCTACCCAGCAACCACTTTATACCATATGTGCCATCTCTCCAGTTCCTTGGAATTCCACTTCCAATTCTACAAGCAACTGGAGTCAGGTTGTATTTCTTTCCCCCTGTCTGGCATTAAATGCTGTTACATTAATGACTAGCTCATAATTAGATTTTACTATTGTCTCCTCTCTGATAAGCATTTTATAGGTGCTTTCTTCTTGATTTCTAACAAGTCTATGAAGCAAATAGTATTATTTTGATGTCCATTTGCTAGTGAAGGAACTCCTGCTCAGAGAAAGTAAGGAAGTTAGGAACTCCATGCCACATAGAAAGGAATGCACGAGGCTTAGGAGGAAGCTACTGCCAAGCCTAATTCTAGGGTGAGAGCCTTTGTTACTAGATTTTTGTTGCTAGAGAACAGTAATTTAAAAGTCACAATTATAAATTTGTAATAAGATTAAGATAGGCATTGTGGCATACACCAATAATCCCAGAATAGTGGTAGGCAGAGGCAGGAAGGTCAAGAGTTCAAGGTCTCTCTTGGATACACAGCAAATTCAAGAACAGATTGGGCTACACAAGATACTGTCTGCTTTTTGGAGCCCACTACCTATGATGGGACACCTCCCGCAGCCTTGAGGCAGGGGGAGGGGCTTGGACTTGCCTTTACTGGATGTGCTTCCCCATGGGAGGCCTTGTCTTCTTGTTGGGAGGAGTGGGGGGTGGGATGGAAGGGAGAAGCTGGCGAGGGGAGGGGTAGGAGGGAAGAGGGGGATCTTTGGTGTGTAAAATGAATGGAAAATTTTTCTTAATAAAAAAGACAGAAAAAAAAATGTCAAGGCTGAGACACATGATCCAAATAGACATATTCAAAGTGTTGCAAAGTAAACATGACATCGCTAAGCAGAGGAAAATGTTGGGGTATACCTTGAATGTTTGTTAAAAAAAAATTCAAGGCAGAATATAGGCAGGGTAGACAGTGGGCCAGGTGCTGGATTTCCTGATATTTCACAGGTCTGAGGACCCTTTTGAAAAACAAAATATCAAAAGCAATATGACTGCAAAGGTAAGTGGGAGGAGCAGAGTAGCTTTGCTAACTGTGGAACATATCTTATCTCTGCTCATTTATGAAAGGGGTCACCATTGCTAACCTTATTTGCCTACATTCCTGAAAAGTCTCCTTCATGAGAAATCCTAAAGGCTGAATTTCAGAGGAGAAATTGACAGGATAGCCTTTTTTATGTTTTATCTTTGTCTTAGCAAAAGCAGGAACACGTATCTAAAATTACATGTTAAACCTATTTCTATGTATCCTGGTGTGTATTTCATGGGTTATCTATGCAACACAGGTAAATTCCAGTCTTAAACAGACCTGTCTCTTTAGGCTGTATATTTAGTTAAGAGAAGCTATTTCCAGTAATACATCAACATCCACTTTCCCAATTTTGACAGTACTCATATAGAATTTTATTCAGATGAAAGCCAGGATATTATTGCCTCTAGCTCATAACAGCTTAGAGTTCATAACATCTGTCTGCATCCTTTTAATTTATGAATAGCTAGAGAATGTTTCTACTTAGACTATTCCTCAATACACATGGGAAAGAACACCCCTAGATGAACTGGTTTTGAAAGTTAAACTTAAAATTGATTCAAATTTTGCATTGATCAATTAATTCATTTTGGGGTTTCTAAAGAATTCAGTTTTAAAATATGATTGTCAAGGTGATGGCACTCCTCGGTGGCATAGTATGCCTTGCCTTATGTTCAACTTGGTAGGTTTGGATATAAATGCAGCAAAAGAAAAGATGCAAAGTATGTTGTTGAGAACTTTGATTGGTTTAGATTCTGAATAGCTGTTTTCAGGGTTAGACAATGACATATTTAATATCTGTTAACCTCCTCAGCCAATCTGTTCCAGGCCAATGAGAAGGAAAATAAAAGTAGATTATGATTAGAACTATGATTTGTTGACTTAAAGAAGCAACAAAGTTGCCACTATTATGACTATTATGACTGTTGCTATTAATAAATTGCTTATACATTCTCAGGAACCATTTTCCCTTATTTGCACCTGCCGAGCATGCATACTGGCTATGGTGATGGGAATTATAATGAGGGCTGGCAAACACTCTGAATGTTTCAGTTCATTAGCAGAGCAACTCATCTGAAAATTTAGTTAACGTAATGACAGCGTTACAATGATGTTGGATATCTTCTTTTCCTAATTCAAAACTTTGATGTAAGTATGCCTGGAGTTCACTTTCCAAGTGACTCTTCTCATATTAGGAATCATAGTCAGTGATTCCTGTTATGAGAATTCCAAAATGAATTCTCCTCACTGTTGTGCATCATTAAATGGTTTTCCTTGAGAGAACTGGGTGAACGACTTGCTGCTGAGTCACACACAGACTTGTATCTTACAAATACCAAGTTAAACTCCACTCCCTCCCAGTTTCACTGCATACACTTATTATTTTATTGAATGCCATGTCAGACCATTAAACAAAGTGTTATTTCCTATAGGAGAACCAAGTCTTCTCTCGGTCAGAATCTAAAACTCCGGGAGCTTCAGTGTTGAAGAATATCTTCAGCAATGGGGAGAGGGAGGTGAGCTGAGAACTTACCTTCTTGGGCTAGTGACTATTGTTGAGACAGAGTCTCAACACTAACTTCCAACTTAGTGAGTGGCCCACATTCAACTAAAGATCCACTTGCTTTACTCCTGTCAGCAATGCTTTCCATATTTTATATTATTGAGGATTAGGTTAAAACATTTTTTGGACATTTAATTGCAATGGCTAATCTCTGTCCAGAACTCAACATGTGCTATAATCTGAATACTGATAAAGTTGTCCTTGTGAAAATAATGATAAATTTCCAAGCTAAGATATTTAAATATGGTATGTTCATAGGTTAATAAAGAAGAGAGGTTAATACATAGGCTCACATTTGTAATCATGGAAAATCTTTTTCCATTTATATGTACCACTTGGGTCAAGTTCAGCAAGGACTCATTAAATTCACAGTTTGGTATATCTTACAAGATATGGAAGGGCAACTAAGCAGACTACCTTGATCCTGAATCCATAGCATGGAGACACAGATAACACACATCAAGAATAGCATAAATAGAAGCCAATGTTTAAATATACGACATAGCCATGACCTTATACACTGTTTTCTTAAATGTTCTAGTATCTCCTGAACACATTTTCCATGTGGAAAAGTAACTTAAAATAATTATCAGCACTAGACCCCCATCCATCAGGACTGGCTTAGCAGATTCAGTAAGCCATTCTTGAGACGACGACATGCATTGTAGGGTGAGCCTGATATATTTTAGTAGCTTTCACTCAGCCTTTGAAGAGGGGATGCTGGGCAAAGACAACTCAATGGGTGTCACCAAGGCTGTGTTCTGTGGCCTGTGGCCTTCCTCCCAAGCACAATTAAAATTGCCACAGATCTCTGGACATCTCTGAGCTTCCTCTCATCTCACATTCATGTTCCAAATTCTGAGATGTCTTAAGTTTTACAACTTGAAAAGTTCCCCAAAATAGACTTCTAGCTATAAATAAACATCCAATAACTATTATTTCACTGCTAGTACTTAAAAAACCCACCAACATCTTGTATATCTACTAACTACCTCAACAAATGTTTCAGGTTTCCATTTGATTAGATGGTGTTAAGAACTACACACCTTTAGAACTTTTCTTAGATAAACTTCTACCTTATATAACATCTATGGGGAGCCCAGAAAGCCTCCTGTTGCACTGAATGCTTGCATCAGCCAGTAATTAGATTTTTGATCCAAATAATGAATCTCTCTAAACCTGTTTTCTTTTTTCTTTTTTCTTTTTTTTTAAATTTAGTTAACTTTATTTTATGTGCGTTGGTATGAAAGTGTCAGATCCCCTGGACCTGGAGTTACAGACAGTTGTGAGCTGCCGTGTGGGTGCTGGGAATTGAACCCTGGTCCTCTGGGAGAGCAGCCAGTGCTCTTAACCACTGAGCCATCTCTCCAGCCCCTTAAACCTGTTTTCATAGAAAAATGAAGATGATGATACATAATGGCCTTCTAGTAACTGAGAAAGAAATATGTGAAAGCCCTTTGCACAGTGGAAATTGTAACATACACTTGTGGTTATTAGTCATTTGCATTTTCCCCCTAAAACCATGCCAATGTCTTAAGAAATCAAGGAATATCAAGAATCCATTTTGTGCCTAATGATCTGGTTGATGAAAACAAAACAAAGCAAGGTAATCAATAAACTAAGAACAAAGAACACTTGGTCCTGCTTACACTATTACGATACAGGTGAGAGAATAAGTATATGAAGAATCAATGTAGTTGATTATCAGGACAACAAACAACTGATAGATAGACTGTATGGGGTTAATGCTGGCACCATTCTAGCCAACAGTTGCGTTTCACGCAAGCATTGAAGATTCAACTGATCTAGAGGAAAGAGTCCGGATCTGGAGAAAGGAGAGGTAGTAGAAATGCTACCAGATCTGGAAGAATGAGAAAGATGGAAAAAAGGAAAACGTCCAGACAGAGGTTTTTAGACAGGAGGGAAACAGTGCTGGGATGAGAGAGTGAGACCCAAAGACACTGCAATGGAGAAAACCACCCAGTAAGGAAAGGGAAAAGTACATGAGGAGGGAGGAGGGCATCATGAGCAGCCATCGAGTTCAAGATCCATTAGTTCTGACACGATACTGGAGAAATCAAGTGGGAAATTTCAACACTGTTTCCTCAAACCAGATAAAATAAAAGCTCAGTGAGAAAATGCACTGGTTATACTTAAAAAAAACCCTGAAATATAAATGAGATATTATTTGCTATTAAACAACTGTGCTTATTTTCTCTGGTAATTGGACTAGTGTCCTTCTCAACTATATATCTTATGATGATCATTGATATTAGAAGTTATTTTGCAAATAGTGATTTATATTTTCAAAATTGGTGTTTTACAGTCTAAATCATAGTAGCTGAAGTATAAATGTATTATTTTACTATTCAGTATTTCAATCTATGAAAATCATTAGTCTCCTATGTCCAATAACTTTTATTTATTTATAGAGCAGCATTGCCCTCATCATGGGCTCTTTATTATGCTCCCAAACATTGATCAATATTAACCTCAAGGTTCTGTTGATGCTTTTTCCCCACAAGATAGAAGCCTCACAGAACTTTTATAAGAATAAAAGCCTTTCTAAACTCTTGTGAGGCTTCAATTTTTTATCTCCCTTATGAATACTAACCAAGCCTCTTCTTCACATGTTGCGCATCCATTCACAATCCTTTTCATGCTGCCACTTTATGGTATGAACATCCCTTACCTCACAAGGTCCTCAACTGGAGGGATGTGTTACATCTATTTTTCCTCACCTGCTGTGTGAATCTTAAACACTTTGGAATCACAAGCTTTTGACAATGTGATAAAATCTCAGTTTCTTCTCCAAAAACATGCTTATGCAAATGTATACATTTGATTTTATGTATAATTTCAGAGAAAATATTCCAAATTCTTGTGGAAACATGGTCTGTGGGTTAAACAATTCTGAACTGGGGCTGATGAGATGTCTCTGTGGGTAAAATTATTTGCTGTGTTAAGTCTGATGACCTGAGCTAGATTTTTGGAATCTAAGTATTTGAAGGAGATAAACCAGTCCATTAAACTGTCCTCTGTACACACACACACACACACACACACACACACACACACACA
>CABHPR010132859.1:6903-21372 GCA_902168415.1 Peromyscus melanophrys
TGTGTGTGTGTGTGTGTGTGTGTGTGTGTGTGTGTGTGTGTGTGTGTATGTGTGTGTGTGTGTGTGTGTGTGTGTGTGTATGTGTGTGTGTTTTCTGCCCTGTTAATGTGATGGAAAGATGCTAAATTTATAAAACACAAATTTCTTTATATTAAAACCCCTTGACAAATACCACAGTCCCATTTTGTTTTAACCAAGGACCATTAACTGTGGCTAACTTGAGTCCATTAGAGCATTATGGGAGTCAGGATATCTGAATAGTCTCACATATACTATTATTAAGCAGAAAGGGACAAATGTTAATATTGATGTGCTTGGTCTAGGAAAGC
Source organism: Peromyscus melanophrys (assembly GCA_902168415.1). Lineage (NCBI taxonomy): Eukaryota > Metazoa > Chordata > Mammalia > Rodentia > Cricetidae > Peromyscus > Peromyscus melanophrys. The sequence continues at coordinate 7,233 of CABHPR010132859.1, forward strand.
ATTTCAACTCCACACCTTGTCAGTTGACACTCAAATGCATCGCCCTTCAGACCTCTGTCTTAGTTAGGATTACTATTACTGTGATGAAATGCCATGACCAAAGCAACTTGGAGAGGAAAGGGTTTATTTATCTTACACTCCCACATCACAGTTCATCATCAAAGGAAGTCAGGACAGAAACTCAAGCAGGGCAGGAACCTGGAGGCAGGAGCTGATGCAGAAGCCATGGAAGAGTGCTATTTACTGGCTTGCTCATCATGGCTTGTTCAGCCTGCTTTCTTATAAAACGCAGAACCACCAGCCTAGGGGTGGCACCCCCCACAATGGGCTGGGCCCTCCCACATCAATCACTAATTAAGAAAATGCCTTACAGGCTTGCCTGCCACCCAATATTATGGAAACACTTTCTTAATTTGGGCTCCCTCCTCTCAGATGTCTTTAGTTTATGTCAAGTTGACATAAAATTATGCAGCAAACCTCCATGTTAGAACATCAAATGCATTCAATCAAACTTTTAAGTCCCCATTGTCTTCAATAATTCTAACATTTTAAAATTCTAAACTCTCTTAATTTTAAGTTCTTACAAAATCAAATATAATATACATGTATGAAATGTTCAAAGGAGAAACTAAATTTTTAAAAATCTAATGAAAGTTACATGCGACCCACGTATAATCCCAGAGTCAACATTCTTGTTCCAAAGGAAAGAGTTGCGCACAAAAAGGTATGATCACAGCAAAGCAAGACCAAGATTCAGCAGGGCGAACGCCAAATCCTCCAGCTCCAAGTCCAGCATGTCGGGCTCATACTGTGTCGTTCTATGCTCCACATGGGTTAGCTTGCCCCGCCGTTCTATGTTTGCCCCACCGTACTGTTTGCCCCGTCCTATGCTTGCCTTGCCGTTCTTTACTTGCCCTGCTGTTCTACCTCTGCCGGTACGTGAAATTTGCTCCTCAGCTAGCTTTGCTCTGTGCCTACACCTCTCCATTGTAGACAGCCAACAGTCCTGGACCCTCCGTACTCCAAGGTCTCCACTGCAACTGAGGTTTCACCTACACAGCTTCACACAGTGGCATCTCAGGGATTTTCTTCGGGGACTCTGACTGTGCAGAGTTAATAAGCTAATCTTATAAACAATTGCAGCTGCTTTGTTGTCTGTCTTCTCCCCATGTTAAATGATAAGCTTGCTCACATGCTTTTCCTCTGTCAAAATAATAATAATTATTATTATTAAATTATTAAGTAATAGTAAATACTATTATTATTATTATTATTATTATTATCTATTATCTTTAAATTTAGCTTCACACTCAAGCTCACATGGCACAGGCACAGTGAAACAGGATTCTTGGTTAAACTATCACAGGAATAGTCCTTATTCCAATTCCTTATGGAGCCCTTGTTCCCTCTGAAGCCTCGCGAGTAAGGCCTCCACTCTCAACATTCTCTCAGCACTTGAAAATCTTCTGGCCAGAATGTCCCCTTAGCCACTGTTTCCAGGATGCTGTGTCATTTGTAGCCCAAAGTAACATTATCCCCACATTCCAGCCAAAGAACAGTTCCAAAGACTTAGCTCTCTCCTCTTTCTTTTTTCTCCCCCTATAGTGGTATTTTAATTGTACTGAAATGTGATTTTATTTGTATGTTAATAAATAAAGTTGCCTAGGGGTCAGAGCTAATAGCAAGCCATAGCGAAAGCTGGGCGGTGGTGGTGCACACCTTTAATCCCAGCACTTGGTAGGCAGAGCTAGGTAGATCTCTGTGAGTTCGAGGATACAGCCAGCATTGGAGACACATGTCTTTAATCTCAATGCCAACCATAGAAGACCTGGAGGTCTGTACAGACAGGCAGTGACGAGGAGGTCATGTGGTTGGGTTTACAACCAATGAGAAGGCAGAACAGGAAGTCTATTTAAAGACAAAAAGACAGGAAGTAGCTCTCTTTCGGAGAGGTCTCTTGTGGAGAGGTAGGACAGCAGCGGCAGAAAGGGTAAGGTTTTTAATCTCAGCTCTTAGCTATCACTCTGACCTCTTGGCTTTCTTCTCTGAATCGGCTCTGTGTTTCTTATTTAATAAGATGGTCGGTTACATCTACACCCTGCTCTGGGATAAAATACCCTGACAAAACAACTTACAGGGGAAAGGTTTATTTGGATATTTTGGCTCACAGTTCCAAGTTATAGTCATCACAAGGAAGTCACAGCATCAGGACCTTGAGGAAGGTGATCACATCATGTCCACAATCGAGAACAGAGAACAAGGTGAATGCACACTTGCTGTTGAGTTTCATTCTCTATCAGTAAAATCCAAATGATCCTAAACTAGTCTGTATTGTGTGGTATGTGCTAATGAAATTTGTCACACACTAATAAAAAACCTGGAAAAACTGTAACTTCATGTCCAGGGTTAATAGTAAGAACAGAGACATTGGTTTGGGATTTTTGAGCAACTTAAGCTGTGACAGATGCACTGATTATACATTTCTACAAAATGCATTGTAAAGTTCTGAACAATGCCTAGTTTAGAGACTAGATCTGTATGAAATGCCACCATAGGCCATGCTGTTGAAGTGCAAAGCTCACGTGCTGACAGCTCTGGAGCTGGAAACACAAGTTCACAAAGCCAGCTGCGCTGACATCTGGGAGACCGCGTTCCATGTTTGCAGTCCAGAGGCTCCACCGCTCAGTTCCAAAGCTGCATTCAACTTCTGTTGGTATTTATCACAGTTGTGCTTCACTTCTCAGCATCCATTTCTCTCTCTTAATTTACTGACTGATAAAAATATTATGAGCGGCTTATAAATAACAGCCATTGATTTCTCACAGCTGTGAAGCTTGGAAGATTGAGATCAAGGTGCCCTCAGACAGAGTCTGGTAAGGCCTCACTTCCTGCTTCAGAGTGCAGAAAGGGAGTGTTCTGGGATTCCTGTTAAGGGAGCTCTAGTCCCACTCATCAGCATTCCCTTTTCATGGCCTCATCCCATCCCTAAGGCCCTGCCTCTAAATATTGGTGATCAGATTTCAACTATGACAACTGAGGAGAAATAACCATGTACACCATAGTCTTTAGCGTCAGTAGTTTAACTGTCCTCTTACCGCACTGTGGCAAAACAGACAACACAATGAGAAAACGATTTTTAAAATCTAGAAAGCCAAGAAAACAAACGAACAACATCAAACTCCACTAAAATAGGCTAGTTACAGTAGAAAATAATAGAAACATCAACACACATTTCAAAGGCAGTGGTTGAACACAGAAGATAATGCGATGACTCATTTCAAATGTTGCAAACATAATGAATTGGCTCTCATCTTCAACTGACTATCATTCAATAATCAACTTGAAATATTTTTTTTTTTGCCCAGAAAAACCGAAGACTTTATCATAAACGTAGAGTTAATATAATAAGTTCTTGGTATCATGCTTTCAGACAGAAGCAGTCCTAGAGAGAAAATTCATGTACAATCATGGGCAAAAGGAGGGGGGGGGTTAAAAAGAAAAGAAATAGCTGGAGACAGGCATTAGTAGAATTAAAAGCGATGTTAGATAATTACAACCCAAGAATACATTTCCTCTTCTTGAGCTGCTCTTCATTCTAGCTTGCCATTGTTTCTTCTGCTATGTAGATCAAAGTTGTTGTGTAAAAGATAAACATATTGAAAGTAACAGTGAATCGTGACTTGGGGGTTTTCAGGAGTTGAAAGAGTAAATTGATTTTAGCACAAGTACCATCAAGCATTACTAAATTCACTCTCCATTCCAGCTCAATGAGGAATAAACAGACTATGCCACGGTTTTCACAACTAAAAAAATAAGGAGTTTTAGATATTCCTAGAAATAAGTGATCTGAAATTAGTGCCTTTTTGTGTGTGTGGAATTATGAAATTGTTCATAGCTTCTACAAATTGTTATTAATACCTATGAGTTACATAAACATTGATTATACATTCACTACCTTTGATGCTTAAAGTAACACATGTGAGAAAATATCAAGAGATACCGATGTTAGGACATAATACTCAAGTGGGATTGCCAGCACAGGTTTTCTCCATATTCTGTAAACACAAGTTTTTCTCTCGCAAATAAATAAAACAATCATAAATGATTAATACAGTCTCAATTCATAATCCTGTAAGAACAGAATGTTATGAAAATTACTCATCTATTCCAATTTTCATATAGATGTGACTTTAAGACAGTGAGAAAGGTTCCCATCAACTAGCGGTGTGGCTGCCGTCAACTACGATAGTTGTTTTTACACTGCACTTTATTATACTTGATTCTCAAATTCAAAGTCTGACCCTATTTATATAACTCTAGTAAATTGTTTAGAATAAAATGCTTATTACTCCAGATTTACTCACACAACCACTGTAATACTTTATTTTTATTGCTTGAGAATTTTATACATACATATAATTTTACACATACATGATCAAATCCCCTACCCTCTCCTCTCTAAGTCTTCCCATACCCCCACACACACCTAGATGCAATATCTTACTTTTATTTTAATAATTATTTTAAAAACTTTGTCTAAATAATATCATACCAAATATCCCCTCATTACTAAATAGTTGCTTAGAGGTTTAAATAGTTTTTATCACTGAGAAAAAAAATTGTGTAATTTTTTTGTAGACTGTGTTTATTAGAATTATCTCTGGAGCACAACTGCAATGACGTGACTTGAAGAATTCTTTTTTTTTTCTTTCTTACTTTTATTTTTTAATTATTTTTCTTTTGTTATTAAGAAATTTTTATTCATTTTACATACCAACCATGGATTCTCCTCTCATCTCTCAATCCTCCTCCTGCTCCCCTCCTCCCCTGGTCTCCCCCCACCCTCCACACCCCCCAGCCCCACCCACCCTCCATCCACTCCTCCAAAAAGGTAAAGGTAAGACCTCCCGTGGGGAGTCAGCAGAGCCTGGTACATTCATTTGAGGCAGGTCCAAGCCCCTCATCCCTGCATCAAGGCTGTGCAAGGTGTCCCACCATAGCTAATGAATTCTTAAGTAGAACATGTGAACTGTTTTCTGTGAAATAAAGGAAAGCAAAGAAGACATGACAGAATAGGGAAGGGAACCCCATAGTCAACATAATTGTGAAACAAGGTTAATTTTAATGATATCAATTAGAATAATCAAGCACGTCAGAGGGAGGGCTGGCTTCTTCCCCTCTTGAGCAAATCAGAATGGAGGAGTCAAGCATGTCAGAGGAAGGGCTGACTTCTTCCCCTCTTGAGCAGAGCTAACAATGCTTCCAATTCTCTGTCATAGAGAGGCAGGGAAAGTTGAGGAGCAGGTAGAAGAGACAAAGGTAAAGATCTCTGTAATTAATCGCTCATTGACTCTCAGCAGTACCTGGAAAATGTGAAGGTGAATGAGAAAACAGTGGGGGCACTTAAAATATAAAATGCTATCATAATGTTAGGGATGGGGAAGCTGGGTCCCTAAACTGAGGATTTGGACTAGCTGAGGACAAGTAAAGACCCCTCAGTAAACAGACAGATAGAGAGATATGTGCACCCATATACATGCAAATGCACACACAGCAGAGGAAGCTTACAGTGCTCCCCAGTGAGCCAAAAAGACTTCTCATGTTTCTGCACAGCACTCATACACCAACAAGTACTTTGTACAGGACATCTGCAGAAAATGAATGCAGGTGGTATGTTATTTGGGGGATAACTCTGTCTTTTCTTACTTTATGAGTGCAGGGCAGGGATATCAGTGTTTACTGAACTGCAGTAAAGACAGAGTTATTAAACAAAACACAAAAATAAAATTCACAATGACAAATACACTTTGGAATTCAACAGCATCTTAAGTAGGTGGCATTATTACTCATGAAGGATGAAGCTTGGGTGAGCTATAGAGATAGTAACATAAACAGGTAAAAATGTTTGTGTCATTTCTGTTACATGCAGTCTGTGGGAAAACACATGACTTGCCTGGTCACATAAAATAAGTCAGGCAAATTCTATCAACATCTCATTATGATTATTATTATTTATTATTTTAGTTTTTTGAGACAGGGTTTTGCTGTGTAGCTTTGGAGCCTGTCCTGGAACTTGCTCTGTAGACCAGGCTGGTCTCGAACTCCCAGAACTCCACCTGCCCCTGCCTCTCGAGTGTTGGGATCAAAGGTGTGTGCCATCACAGCCTGGCTTATCAACATATTCTTATTACTAAGCTATCTACATTGATTACGAGCCCTTTCTAACAATTACTCCTCTGGGGACATTTTTTGAAGTTTCTAAAAGGCATTACACGTGTTAACATTCAAAAAGCTTCATGGGTATGCTTGTAGTATGCTGAGACAGGGGAATCACAGTGTGGAGGCTTAGCTATGCAGCAAGACTGCCTCAGAAACAAACAAACAAGGTAGACAGATTGGCTCACACCTGTAATCCCAGAGGCGAGAGAACTGATATAAGCCTGGCCCACGCGCTCGCATCACAGACTATAGAGAGACCTTGTTTCCAACACAGAAATGTAAAAACCATATGAGTCCATAATAAAGAACTCTTAGGAAAATGTAAAAAAAAAATTACTATTTTACTTAGAATTTTTAGTATAATAGTTTATGAATTCTTTAAGAATCTCACACAATGTATTTTTATCATATTTATTCCCTATCTCCTCCCAGATCCACCATGAGCCCCTTCTCAACCCAACTTCATGTCCTCTTTTGATAGTTTTAGTAGCTCACCCAATCCAGTGTTGGCTGCCCATATATTCATAGATGCAGCATCATCAACTGGAGTGTTGTCAAGCCACCAGAGGCCACACCCTTAACAACAAGCTGACTTTCCCTCTCCCAGATGCTATAGACTATCAATAGCCCCTCAGTTAGGGGTGGGGCCTTGGGGTCCACACTAGAGTGCTGTTTGGACAGATCTTGTGCCGGCAACCACTGACTGGCTCCTGGGAGTTCGTAAGTGGTGCTGTCAATTAAGAACCTTTAATACTAAGGACATTAGACTATATTTTATAAACTTATAGAAAATCATAACATTGAAAACATGGTTTACTATAAACTATAGAATTAGAAGTTAGAGCTCAGAGAAATGTTCAGACCCACATTTATCACTTGCCAAAACAGGCTTAAAATAATGTTAATTGAGCACCTAATTTCAAATCTTAGAAAGAGACTACAAACACAACCTGAGAATAGTAAAAGGAAAATTATTAGGAAAAACTGAAACAGAAAATAATAGAAGTAAATATTTGCAAAGAACAAAATAAAAATGTTTAATGATTTAATTTAAGGTGCAAAACCTGTCACCTACACAACCGGGTATCTAATGACTCCAGTTAGCAATAGCGCTTATGTGTGCTAAGAGGGGTCTTAAATTTTCAACATTATACACAATGGTAACTGTGAAGGATAGATGTTAATTAGCCCGATATTGGGAACATCTCATGGTGTGTACATGCACCAGAGCATCCTACTGCATATCTTAATTATACACAATTTGTCAATTGTACCTGCAGAAAGGTGTAAAAATGGGGAGAAAATGTTATTTTCCATTTACTTTAAATCTAATAAACAAAACATCAAAATGAATATTTTTATAAGAGCCTAAATTCACAGAAACATTATAGTCTAGTGTAATAAAGAAATACACATTTAAGAAATATAAATTACAAATCAAGACCTAAATTGAGTAGTCTTTTCTGATGTATAAATATACAAGTTAAAGTTTAACCCAACTTAAATTTCTGATGAGTTAGTTCTGTCTGAAGAAATGAAAGCTTCCTTGTGTAAATGTCGCCGTCAAGCCCAGACTAAGGGCCATCCTTGAAGGAGAAACCCTTCAAGTATTTCATTTAAAAGTCAGGAATAGGACATCAATAATGACCACTTTGGCAAATGGTATCAAAATAGATTATCCTATGCAATTAAAAAATATGAAACCAAGGGAAAGAAAGAGCAAAAATAACCATTGCTAGGAAAAAGTTCGCTGAAGAGGAATAGAGAAAAAGTGAACTACTCATGATTGTCATCAATATGGCTGGTTATAATTTAATATGCAAAATAAATAACCTCTAATGAAACTATAACAATTAGAAAATCTATTGATGTAATGAATGTCTCATTCTAATGCCACATAATACAGCAAGCTCCTAAGCAAAAGTCTTAGCAAATAACAAATAAAACTTACATGGATTCAAGTTCTGAAGTTCAAATATAATGGTAAATATAGTATCAAATTGTGTATTCTATTGTATGCTTTGAGAATTAAGAAATGTATACTGCAAAACTCCATTGCAAATTCAGGGCTAGGTTTCAAGTGGCTGCTGGTAACAGTATCTAGAGAGTTCTAAGAGTACACTTTATGTATGGCTCCACTGCCTGGGGGCCTCCCAAACAGTTCAAGCTAATCAACTGTCTCACCTATCCAGAGGGGAGACCTTGCCTTGGGGGAGGTGGGAGTGGGGGGTGGATTGGAGGGGAGGGCTGGTGGGTGGGAGGAGGGAGGCCGGGGGAATCCATGGCTGATATGTGAAATTAAGTTAATTATAAAATAAAAATACTATAATAAAAAGAGTACACTTTATGGCTCTTTACGTATGGAGGGTAAGCCAAAACTGAAAGCGCCAGTTTTTAGAGGCGACATGTTAGACAACATCTCACCTAATGAGTCCTTCTACTACACACATTTCAATAGGAAGCAAGCTACCTACTGTGTGGGTTATTTAGTCAATGACTAAAACAATCCAGAGTTTCTATAAAATGCTTTGTGCTGACAAGCCAGGCCATGTGGTCTTCTTTCATTGCTCACAAGAATCTGATATTGGAATGTTCCTAAACCGAACTGGCATCTCTAAGAGCTCTATGTCAGCACAACTTGCAGTGTACCATTGCATAATTGTATTCTTTTCTTTTTCACAAAGTTTCAAAACCACTTGATTTTCTTGGCTTGGTAGAGATGTCTGAAACACGTGCCTGTCTTTGGGCTTCTTGACTGCCGCTCTGAGGGGGTGGTGAGGAACTGTACCAACCTTAAGCAGTTTGGCTCTAGAAGAGATTATAACACGAGAATTGAAAAGACAGATTTCAATGATTGTAAGATAAGCACGGGGCTCAAGTGAGATACCATATTTTATTTACTGAGTTTAATTAGTATACAAAGTAACAGGTTTGCCTTTGGCATGTTCATACATGTTTTTTCTCCCCATCTCACTGCCTCTCCACACCCTCATTGCTTAAAATCATGTTTACCCCTTTTCATAGGCCCCTTTATCACTTTAGTGTCTATAGCCAAGTATATCCATAAAAATTAACATATATGACAATCAGTGAGTGCCATCTGAATAAGAGAAAGAATATGCGATTTTGTCTTTTTTAAATTCTGGGTTGTCTCAATACATTCCACTTCCATCCATTTTCCTGAAAAATTCATTTTTCTTTATGGATGAATAAAACTCCTTCATGTACATGAACCACATTTTCAGGATCCATTCATCTCTTGATGGACACCTAGCTGAATCCATTCCATTGCCTCTGTGAATAGAGCAGCAACAAGAATGGACTTGCAAATGTCTCTGTGATAGGGGACAGAGTCCTGTGAGTGTTTACTCAGTAGGGGTGTAGCAGGTCACTCTAAAGGGTAGAATCTTTCAGATTGGTTCAGATCAACACATGCTTTGCAGTGTTTTCTGCTGGGAGCAAATGAAACCGTGTCCACTTTACTGAGTATATTTTTAGGTATTTAGAGTCAACACTAATTAATTTTAATTATTTATATTGGTATGATTGCATGCCATTGAAATTGAGATGTATGTCTTTCTGAGGCAGTGTTCCTGAACATGATGAGCCCAGCCACCTACACACGGAACTAGGTATTCTCTTTTGATATCCGTTCTTTTGTTTGTTTGTTGAGATGGGGGTCTCACTTTGTAGCCAAGACTGGCCTCACACTTAACGACAATCTTCCTGTCTCAGACTCCCAAGTTCTGGGATTACAGATTTGATCCACCACACCCATCTTAGACCTGTAATGTCCTTATGTCCATAACAATTAAAATAATGTGTTATGAAATAAATATACTATAGATCAGTGCCAACATTCCCCTCCATCTACATCCTCCCCTGCCTACCTCATGATTGACATGTGCACAACTTCAGAGGGGACAAAGCAAAGATGACATCATCCCAGAGGCTTTTCAGCCAGTAGGGTACCCTGCGTTCTGCAAACTATATTTAACAAGGCAGCTTCTTGGAAAATTGTACTTCAAAAATCATTTTTAACCAAACTCTCCCAGAAGAAATGGATACCCTGGCTAACTGTCTAATTACTAGTAATAAAAACTAAAATAAATGAACTGTAGAGGAACACCAACAATAATAAAAGAGGTGCCCCGAGCTCTAATAGTCAAATTTAAATGTTTAAATACAAATCCAGGAAGTTTTCTATTAGAAATGGCAATTTTATGGGTTTGCATACTTTCAGTTATACAAAAAAAATCAAACTGGCAAAAAAAATTATATGTACTGCATATAGTCTCAGACACAAAGACTAATACAGCTTTTTCTAATAAAGGATCATGAAAAATTAATGTATGGTAAAGTAAGCTGTTTTTAAATTATTTCGAACCAGTTCTGAATCTCTCAAAATATGGTCATGTGTTTTTAAATTAATTTTCCTGCTTCAGACACAGAAACAGATTCCTTCTATACCATCATCACATCAAAATTTTCTGAACAAAAGTCTCTCAAATATCAACTCTTTCATAAAAATTTGAAATCATTCAAACTTCAAGAAAGGATCTGTGTGATTTACTTACATTTACATAAACTGTTTTTCAAGAACCTTCATCATTTTTCAATAGATTTCCAGTGTAGTTCCCCATCAAGTAACATATTATTCTGTTTGGACCATAGTTCATTCATCACAAATTTTATTGCTCAAGAATTTAGAAATTACATAATGACATTACTAAATCCTTATTATCTTCAATTTTCTTAACCAAATGATTGGAATTTTGAAATGGGAAAAATAAAAGCGTCTTGTAAAATTTTTTTTTCTTACACAAAATCAGTGAAATAATAGTGAGATCTAAATAAGTATAAAACACTAATATGTTAAAAATATTTATGTCCAACTTGTACTTCACTGTGTTTGCTTTATAATTCATAGGCCTCATGTTTAATTTATAAACAACTCTAATTTTCCCAATAAAAGAAATTAATGTGTTCTCTTTATGTGGGATGATATTTATGCTCTTCTTTCTGCTGTTAAAAATGGTCTTTTCATACAAAATATAGAAAAATCTTCAGGATTACTTCCGTGTAATAAGTCTATCCTTGAAATATAAACAGCAATGTCTGCCCCAAATTGGGCACAGTTCATTGGTTAGGCCATGACATCCAAGCAACAAAATGATGTAGGACTCATTCTAAGAGAAGCTTCTAGATTTTTAGAATATTTTTAAAAAACAATTCCATTGTGATGGAATATGTGTTAAAAAGTCAGTAATGTGCAACACCTTACAGATGATTATAAAAAAATATAACTTTCATTTACACTTTTAGAAATAGCAGTGTTTCCTCTAAATAATACCTCAAGTCATGGATCATTTATGTTAAAACCAGCCTTGGATTCCAGAGGGGAAAAACATTTAAAAAATGGAAATATTAAAGCAGTCATGTTTTTCTGAAAGAACATAAAGTCTGATTCTGAGGTGATAATCTGAACTTGAAACTTCATATCTTCAGAGAGGGATTATTATTTTAATAACATAATGCTTATCCATAACCACAGTGCAAACATCAGAATGGGATGACATGGAAGGAGGGGAAGAGAAAGAGGCTGGGAAGACTATTTTAGGAATTCGTGTCACAGGGAAGTTTTCAAGTTAAAGAAAGAATTTTAAAAAGGAAGAAAAGTTAAAAAAAAAAAAAAGCAAACTCTCTAGAAAGTAGTCAATTCATACCTTTTTAAACTTGGAATGGACCTGGCAGGATGGCTCACATTGTGAGGAGGCTTGCTGCCAAGACTGTGGACCTGAGTTCAATGCCCACATCCACATGGTAGAAGAAGAAAATGAACTCTAATCTACACACACTCAACACACAAGCGCACGCACATGCATACAGGTACATATGCACACAACTACACGAATATGTGTGTGCACATGCACAGACACATGAACACAAACACACAAGCACACACACACGTACACACACTCACACGGTGTCACACACAGTGGTTCTTGCACACAAATGATTAAAATGTAATTATTAACTTTAAATAATGACAGAACATGATTTTACAGAAAACATAACTTTAACATTTTGATTTCTCTGGAATGCTTCAAATTTACTCTGCTACCATCGCTAAGTGAATATAACACTATAAAGAGTAAAAAGTATTTAGAAAAGTATGAATATATTAAGTAATAAGAATTATTGCAGAATACATGTAAAATATGACTTTTACAGAATGCCTGTAAAAAAAAAAATAACTGAAATCCTGCTAGTTTTGGCTAGGTTAGGCAATGTATCTTATTTTCTCATTTCAAACCTTCGCAGAGACCATCCTCCCACAAGGATGCTTACCATTTATTTCAGTGAAAATCTGCATGATTGTCAGGTGTCTATGGAAATCAAAAGTTGCTTTGCAGTATACCTCAAGAATAGAAATCAATTTCTGAAGGACAGAAAGTAGAGCCGACTAGATTCCCAAGCCTTATGCTACTTCAGTGATTACAAGTTAATTGATCTTCTCTCCACTGTGAAAACCCAGCCAAAACCCACAGTTCTCTCTAAGGGAACTGAGATGAGAAATCGTCTCTCTTAGGAGGTAGATATTTTAAGCCAATTTTCTGGAAGGGAACAAAAGGGGTATTTCAGTGTAAAAATCTCCATCATTGCAAATGTAGTTAATCTTCTCAATAATTTTATTCAAAACCAAACTGCAGGAATATCTCAGAAGATATTGGAAAGTGAAGCATCCAAGGAACATGTGAGAAGGAAAGCATACTGTCCACAAACCTAAAAGCAGATATTTGATGTTTATTGTTGGATTTCTCTTGTAAGCAGAAATGGAGATGGTAAAGGTTTGTTTTCTGTTAAAAGCTGGGGTGGAATGGTCTGCATTTGTATTACCTCATGAGTTATAACAACAGAAGAAAAGCTACAAACATCCAAAACAACAATAAAACAGTAAGGCAGAGGAAATATGCAGGTTTCATATATGTATCTGATAGCATCAGGGTCCCAATGCTGCTGTACCTGCTCCCCTACGACCTTCTCTCATGCCTTTGAGAAGGTACCTAGGTCTGGACACCTCCTCGTTAAGAGATAGGAATAAAGGAGTAACGGAGTGCTGTCTTCTGTCTACTTACATGCAAAGGCAAGATCACCAAAATAAGGCTAATTCTGACTCTTCCTCTGTAGGAAAAATACAGCATTTCTGTGCAATTGTTGTATTATCTCTATGCCCATGTGTGATGAAATTAACACCGTTCACACAAATCACAGATCAAGATTCTTTAGCTTCCTATAAACAGACTAAGTCCATATATTTTCCTATATAAAAAGATTTGAACTTGAGCAAAACTAGGATTTAACATTAATTATATCCACAGAGTTTTGAAAAACCTTACAAAATCTCAGTTAGGAGAAAACAGTATAACGGAAGTAGTGAGAATCAGATGAGCAATATCCAAATGAGCAAATGTTCAGAAGGGCTGGCATTGTAACCTTCCTGACATTTTCAATATTTCCTGTGGTGATATTTTATTTGTATGTTAATAAACAAAGTTTGTCTGGAGATCAGAGGACATAGATAGCCATCCATTATCAAAAGTCGGGCGGTGGTAGCATGCGCCCTTAATCCAGTCACATGGCAGGCAGAGTCTCTGTGCGTTCAAGGACACAGCCAAGTGTGGTGACCCACACCTTTAATCCCAGTAGCAACCATAGAGACCTGGAGGTCTGTACAGACAGGCAGTGATGAGGAAGTGAGGTGGCTGGGCTTAGAGCCAATGAGAAGGCAGAATAGCAAGGCAATAAAGGCGCAGGTTAGACAGGAAGTAGCTTGTTTTCTTGGGAAGCTACGGCAGCATGGTGAGCTAAGGTTAGCTGGTAGCTCTCAATATTTCTCTGATCTCTACGGCTTTCACCC